>VZRI01008984.1:30690-76956 GCA_013397515.1 Upupa epops
TGGGTGTTTGGGTGTACTGTTGGGTTTTTCTTAGTGTTCTTAATAAAGAATTGTTGTTCCTTTTCCCCAAATCTTTTGCCTGAAGGCCTTTAAATTGAAAGAGTTTGGTTCCTGTCTTCCTAAACCGAGACAAAAGGTCATCTAGTCCAACCTCCTTGCAGTGAGTAGGTTATCAACTAGGTCAGGTTGCCTAGAGCCCCATCCAACTTGACCTTAAACGTTTTCAGGGAATTGGACCTCTACCACCTCTCTGGGCAGTGTGGTCCACATTAAATATATTTTTTCCTTATCAAAGAATCATAGAATCATTAGGGATAGGAAGGGACCTCAAAAGATCATCCAGTCAAATTTCCCTGCCACAGCAGGACCACCTAGACCAAGTCTCACAGGAACACATCCAGGTGGGTCTTGAATGTCTCCAGAGAAGGAGACTCCACACCCCCCCTGGGCAGCCTGTTCCAGTGTTCTGTTACCCTGACTGTGAAGGCTATATATATGATATATATAGTTTCTTCTGATATTTATATGAAACCTCCTCTGTTCCAACTTACACCCATTGCCCCTATCCTATCTGCAGATGACCTTGAGAAGAGCTTGGCTCCACCCTCCCGACACCCTTATGTCTCATCTAAATTTACCCTCTTTTAGTTTAAAACCATTACCCCTAAACATTTGCCTGTAGCACATCACCTAGGTTTTCTAAACTTGACACCATACCATCCAACGCCTGAGCCCCCTAGCAGAATTCGTGGTACATGCTGAAAGATAATGATTGTGTGTTTATTCAGTGTCTGGTTATAACAGAATGAAGACATTGAAAAAGCTGTCTTTATCCCTGGATGTCAGAAGTCATTCATGAATAAATCTAGACAAAATCAAAAAACCTCAGGTAAGGAGTTAAAATGTAATTTTTTATTAATTATTGTTGTACATTTGAGAATGACACTTGTTAATCTCTTATCAAAGCATTCTGTTTTCCTTTGATCTAACTATAATTTAAAGAGCAGTTGCCACAGGCATCTGTAATCCTGCTTTAAATCCTGCTGTCATTCCATTCTGTTCCAAGCCAGCCTTTCTCCATGCAGCCTGGTGGATTCTCTTTGGGTATTCTCCCTTTTGTGTGCCTGTGCATCACTTTGTCTCCAAGTAGGAGTTCCAGGCAGTCACATACACAGGAGTAGTTTCTTTAATTGTATTAATTCTTTGTGGTTTCTTTACATGTTCATTAATTAATATGGTTATTTGCTACTCAGGAAGATTTTTATTGTCTGTATTAATGGAGCTTTCAGAATGTGGGAAAAAGATAAACTTCCTATTGATTGCAATTGTCTAAGAATAGCAGCAGGGACATGTGGTAGCAGTTTTCACAGAGGAATAGTGCTTCATTGACATCTCTATGACATTCCTATAAAATAAAATAAAAAGATTAAAATGGAAAGGTTTGAATCTCAGGCTAAAAGCTGTAAAATGGTGTAGCCTCTGCCACCTGTAAATGCCAAGGTAAGTGGCCTGGGCAATCATGAAGCAATTGCACAGCCATTCCATAACTGCAGTGAAGTACTGGTCTTCCATTAGGCATTCTGCATCGCTGAACTGTCCCAAAGACATTGACCCGTCACATAAATACCCAGTGAAATCTCCGTTTCTGTAAATGGTATCTAATGTGTTTAGAGATTAATGTGCTCGTTTCTTACTGAAAATAAAACCAAGCACAGTGGATTGTAGCAATGTTTAGCCATCAGAAATTGTGAGGGACCGTGGTATCATGGTGGTATCGTGGAAACAGATAACTTCCAGGTTCTTAACCTAAGTGAACCGCCATGGTCCTACAAAGTTACAGCTGGGTGGAATTAGTCTGTGTGGTGTCCACAGAATTTTTTAAAAGCATAGACATACAAGTACGTAACTGACCAGATGACTACTCAAGCAATTCTATAACTAAGCGACACCAAGCTGCATGGTGCAGCAGACATGCTGGAGGGTAGGGATGCCATCCAGAGGGACCTGAACGGGCTGGAGAGGTGGGCACAAGCCAACCTCAAGGGGTTTAACAAGTGTAAGGTCCTGCATCTGGGGCAAGGCAATACTAAGCACAAATACTGTCTGGACAGTGAGTGGCTGGAGAGTAGCCCTGGGGAGAGGGACTTGGGGGTACTTGTGGATGAAAAGCTCAACATGAGCTAGCAGTGTGCACTTGCAGCCCAGAAGGCAAACCAGATCGTGGGCTGCATCAGGAGAAGTGTGGCCAGATTGAGGGAGGTGATTCTCCCCCTCTACTCCACTCTGGTGAGACCCCACCTGGAGTACTGTGTCCAGTTCTGGAGAACCTGTTACAAGAAGGATGTGGACATGCTGGAGTGAGTCCAGAGGAGGGCCATGATCAGAGGGCTGGAGCACCTCTCCTGTGAGGTCAGACAGGGAGTTGGGGCTGTTCAGTCTGGAGAAGAGGAGGCTCCAAGGTGACCTTAGTGTGGCCTCCAGTATCTGAAGGGGGCTACAGAAAAGCTGAGGAGGGGATTTTTAGGATCTCAGGTAGCGACAGGACTAGGGGGAATGGAGCAAAGCTGGAGATGGGTATATTTAGACTTGATGTGAGGAGGAAGTTCTTCACCGTGAGAATGATGAGAGCCTAGAATGGGTTGCCCAGGGAGGTGGTTGGGGCCCCATTCCTGGAGGTGTTTAAGGCTGGACTGGATGAGGCTCTGGCCAGCCTGCTCTAGGGTGGGGTGTCCCTGCCCATGGCAGGGGGGTTGGAACTGGATGATCCTGTGGTCCCCTTCCAACCCTGAGTGATTCTGTAACTTCCCTGGGAGGGTGATGGGACACTGGAGGGGGCTGCCCAGGGGGCTTTGTGGAGTCTTCTTCTCTGGAGACATTTTAAACCCACCTGGACCTGGTCTGGATGATGCTGCTGTGGCAGGGGGATTGGACTGGATGATCTTTTGGGGTCCTTCCCAATACCTGATGATTCTATGATTCTAAGCTAAATTACCACACAGTGCTAACCTAGTCACAATGGGCATAACTATCCCTAGGGCAGCTGTCTTAGGCAGAACAATGTGTTCTTTTGTACTGTGATCTCTCCTGGCTCCTCAGGTCCCCATAATGTAATGAATCACCACACAAAGAGGGGCACATTGGCTTACCTTAGAGAAGCATTGCTACACACGAGTTTCTATTAATTAACCCCTTCAAGCCATATACAGGTGACTAATAAACTCTATGGAATAGATTCTGAAATCCAGTGAAGTCTCCTCACTACCCTACTGAAATGTCAGTGCTTATCCTCAAAAAGTTATTTAAAATGTATCATTACAGGTGAATCAATAAAACTTACAAAAATAGGTGTTGCTGTCCAGATCTGGTAAAAAAAATGTATTTTATACATTTCTGTTTCATCATTGACACTGTCATCTCACATGATTGTTCCTGCTTCTTATGAGTCCTGGAGAGTGGAGGCTTGGACAAGCCTGTAACATATGGCCAGAGGTGACTCACCTAGTTCACCTGCTTTGCACTCAGTTGGTTTCCCAGTGAAAGGCACATGGGCTTCAGATCATGTTAGTAGTTTAAGAAACAGAGGAAGATCATCCTGCAGAACAATCATTTCTCATTTGCTTTGTGTTAGAGACTGCATTCATGGATCTTCACACACTCTGGATTATCAGCCTCATCCTGTTCTTTCAAAACAGGCACTTGTTTGAGAAAGAACCAGGCCAACCAGTGAGCATGATTTTTCCGTAGGTATGAAAGCAGGCAATATGGGAGGTTGCTTACAAGAAAATTGAGCTTGAGAAAATTGACTGAGGTAGTGGATGGAAGATCTGAGCTCAGCAGAAATAATCTGTTACTGAAAAAAAAAAAAAGAACACGACAGCAATGAAGAGGTTAGTCAGTTACTTTCATTTAGGGGTGCACTTTCCTGGAAGCAGTTACTTCAGTGATCACAGCATTTCTTGACACAAAACTGGGGACTAATTCAACCTTACACTGTATTCTGTTGGCTTTTGATCTGAAAACATGCACTGTTCACATGAAATAATATATTTACTTCCAAGATTAACTCAAATCTGGACTCACATTCTCCCCAAAACTGATAAGGAATAAGATACCTTTGGAGATGCTTGTTTGCTTAACAATTTCTATGAGGAGTTTGTTGTTTTGTCAGATGCCAGTCCTTAATTCTTTTTGAGCCACCCTTTCCAAGCATACTTTCAGACAGACCACTACATGCCTCTCTTGGGGTTTATTGTACTACAAGGGTTATATTGGGTAAATGTCCTCTGAAACTATGCTTGGAGTCCTGCAGTCCTTCCTTTGGTAGGATCAGAGTCAACACACACCAAGGTTCCCTGGAGACAGCTTCACTGCCCACACGGATGTAGGATCCTCCAGTGATTCTCCAGTGGATCCTCCAGGGTATGCAGTGAGCTTAAGATAGGCAGCCTTGTTACTGGTGAAGGCATGATGTGGTCATACAGCCCCATAACGTGTACCCAAGTCATATGTAGAGAGGCTTTGAGAACATGTAAGGGTAGGACATAGGTGCTTGCAACTAGCTGAGGTAATACAGTAAGGGAAAACCGACTTGGCACACAGGAATTGCTTTGTTTCTATGGTTATCATGAGTTTTGTGTTGCCAATACCAAGACATGTCCCTGTGCAAGTGGCAGTAACAGAGGCAGACCAGTTCCTTTATGAGTTGATGGTTTTGAGCACCTGCTGGCAAACATTTGAAATCCAGAATGCTAATCACTGCATAACAATCTGCCAATTTTGTCTTGACAGAAATAGTCACAAGTACAAATTGTGTAAGTTCACTCTATGTATAGAGTCTATAAATTGTAAGTCTGTAGAATGTAATGTTAATGGGAAATAAGTTAATGAAACATGACGATATCTAATGGACTGTTCACTGCAGAGAGAAGTAATAGCTCAGGCATAATTTGTTTTATTTTGCATTATTATGTTGCAGATACTAAATACCTAATGGATTTAGACCCTCCAGAAGGAGCTATAATTCTCCTATATACTCATGAGAGCAGCCAAAAACATATTGTTTAAAATTTACTTCAAACACAGAATTTACAAACATATTGGATTGGATGTTTCAGGTAATTTTTGATAATTGTAACTAGCATTTCATTCAAGCTACTAATTTAAAATGTTTTGAATGACCTAGTAAGCTTTACCCATGTAAAGGGTATTGTCTCTATTTGTCTTTCCAGATAGTAGGGTCTTCCATTTATAACTTAAGTGAGTTGAAGGCCATGGCCTAAAATCCATAGTCTTCTGAGATGCTATAGATGAGTTTGAAACTTCCCCCCGTAATTAGCAATTACACTGGCTAAAATTCATCTGGCTGAAGCCAGTATGTCCAAAACAGAAGTGATGCTAACTGAGGAAGCCCTTGAGCTATTCTGTTGCCACATAAGAGCACCCTCAGTTAAAAGCAGAAGTCCCAACAGCTGCTACCTTCAGTATCTTCATAGAGATCAGCATACAGCAAATTTATCTGATGGCCTGTTGTCTGTGTGCTGGCAGGCAGTGAGAAGGCTCAGAAAGAACTGTCACACAAAGCAAAGCAAAGCATCCACTTCGGATGCATTTGGATGCAAATGGAACGCATTACTACATGCAATAAAATTAACACAAACAGCCCTGTGTAGAAGGGAACAGATTGACTGTGTTAAGGCTTTTCAACACTGTTTCAGGACAATATCTGTTCAAAGTCAACTACAAGACACCTCAGCTGAGAGGAATGAGTTATTAATACCAGTTTCGCTCCCACGAGAGAAATGGAGACAGATTTGCCAAAAAATGCACCGATTGCTGCTCGTTCTAAACACAGATGAATTGCTACAATCATCTCTTCTCAGCTTGTAAATTATCTGCAAGATTATTCCTAGGCTGAACTGGTGTGGTGCGTTCTTCAAACTTAGCAAGTGCTTAGCAAACTTCCTACCATCCTAGGGTGGCTTGAGTGTGAGTAATGAAAGGGAGTAAATGTTAACTGTATCTTAAAAAAATTACATGAGGTATTTATTAGTTCTGATAATCCCCAGTGAGAAAAAGGAATTGAGTAACTGTTAGCTGGAAGAGAAAAAACTCTGAAGAGCTGAGTGTGGAGCTGTGACCAAATGTCCCTATCAGAGCAAGCGCAACATCATGTCTGCAGCTCCTGCAGCTGTATGTTCATGGAGCCACTAAGGCCAGGGAAGACATGGGGGTTCAGAAGCTTGCAGAGTTTTGGCTGAGGACTAGCAACCTCAGCAGCTGATGACTTTCCCTTCTACTCTGCACAGAGAATTCAAGCCCTTCACACCAGAGACTATTCCCAGCTGCAGCTGCTATAGGTATTCATAGCTAATGACTAAAATTGTGCTGTGGACAGTGTCGCCTTTCAAGTCACTTGGGGACAATTGTGTATTCTCCACCATGGCTGGGATACTGAGCTGTCATTCTAACATCATCCAGAGCCATAGTCCTAGATCAGAATTGCTATTACTGAACAGTAAATTCTGACCCTTGCTGTTTCTGCCTTTGGATCAAATGACTGCTTTCTAACATTTCAGATAGACAGGTAGCTGACAGCGTGTCTCACTGCAAGAGAGGAAGTGTAACAGCAGTAGCCCTGTCTGTGACTCGCATTCAAATCAGGTCTTATTCCATGTTACAGAAGGACAAGGGACCTGAATATGCCATTCCAGAGTCACTGCAAGTCTGTTATTCCTAAGGCAGTGTCCCATTTGTGCTAAAGTTTGCTATCATCAGAGGAAAACACAAGGATTTATTCTGTTGATGAATGAAGAAAGCTGAGCTGCTGCTGGCCCAAGTGAAGTTTCTGCTGGATGGCTCTGACATGAGTGTCTCCAAGTAATCCTGAATCAGTCTTCTGGGAAGAACATGCCTTTCTACACAACAGAACTGATCTGAAAGAACGCTTTCATAAATCCATCTGTTTTTTAACACCAAACATTTTGCAAACTTATGAAAATGTACTTTGTGTTAAAAATACTTTTATTAAGATACTAAAAGATGCCACAAACAAGTGATGGTACAGATACTTCTCTGCTTTGTCACAGGAAATTCCAACCCACTAGAACCCAGTCCTGCTCCTGTGAAAGGACAGGATGGCTTGCATTGAATTCTATCAACTTTCAAACTCTCTGGGATTGTTTTTTAAATTACAAGAAAACCCCACACAGTTTCCTTCTTGTTTACAGGGAAAATGTTGTCAGAAAACAAATACAGCAACAAAAGGAGTGCCAATGAAACCTGAATAGCATTTGGTTTCACTAACAGTCTAGTCAGATGAAAATACCCCACCTATATCTGTATCTCAGAGTGCATTGCTGGTCAAGTGAAGACAAGTTGCATAACACGCAACCAGTACTGCTCTGAGGTGTTGATGATGAGACTTAAAAAAGCATATTGGTGGATATAGAATTGGTATAGAGAGGTACTGTCGTGGTTGTTATCAAGTAAGGAAATGTCCTCATCCTGAAATGCACGGAGATCACTTGCCTGGCACAGAGCTTCTCAAAAATGCTGACAAACCCTTCCTCCTCCCTCCAGTGTAATTCTAGAATTTGGCTCTGGATTATATATATTGACACCTTTTTTAGCCACACATATAAATTAGTGTGCAGTAGTTATTGAGTGATGAGAGGTGAAAGTTCTTTTTGAGTAATTTTGCTGTAGCTGAATAAACATTTTCTGATGCAGAGCAGACAAATAGTGCTGGTCTTAAGGGACAACTGAAAGTTAGCACAACTTGGAATCAGTAATGTCTCTTCCTGTACTGATCTATTCTCTCATTTCAGAATGAAGCAATCCTTGCAGAAGGTGAGGTTTCTTGACATTTGCAAGACTCTTGTGTCTTGAGTTTGACTTGACTTTGATTTGAGTTTTTGTTGTGGAAGAAACAATCTTAGAAATCATTGAAGCCAGTCTATCACATGCTTGGTCTGGATTTCTAAATTCACTGACACCTTTTTCAGAAGAGGATCAAATACTTTGAAGGAGTAGTTTAGCTCAAACTGAACCCCTGAACTGGATGCCAAGAGACAAGCAGTTTATATAAAATGGTGCAGGTGGAAAGGAAGAGCAAATTTTGTTCAGAGTTTAAATTTATGAAGAACCTGAGATTTTTGGGTTTCATGTATACAAGATGAATTCTTTTCAGTCCCTCTGATGGTGGCATTGTGTGAATGTCATAAACAGACCCTACTAAATCCATGCACAATTACCTTTCTTAAATTTACTCTCACAACAGGATTAATCATTAATGTTATTATAGTAAAAATAAAATGAATGGTGATTCATTGTAATAGATGCAAATATAGACATTGCTCTCTGCTATACCTCTGCTGTTTCTTCCACAGCCTTTATAACAAGACAGTGAAAGTGAATCTCTGATCCATAATCTCTAATGTCTGATACCGTATTCTGTCATACAAAACTGTTCCTGAAATAAAACCCCTTTGGTTTCTTATTTCATTTGTATTCTGCAACTCCCACTTGCATGTGTGGAAGCATTTGAGGCACAGTATATAGGACACAAAAGACATCTATCCACAGGGCTGCAGAATTCTGTGTTATTCATATAAAGTAGGTACTTAGAAATCACAGGATACTCCTCTGTGACAGCACAACTTAATGTAATCTACTCACAGTCATAGCAGTTGGAAATCCTGCTCATTGCCTATTGTTGTCTTTTCATAACATAGTGTAACAGTTCATTGTAATACTAGGATGTTATTGATCAGGTCTGAGTCTGAACAGAACTAGTTTTAACCAGAAACATAAAGTAAAGAGTTCCCTTTACAGCTCATGGCTAGTTAGAATGATGACAAATTCACAAAGAATTGTTAACTCTATTCTTTTGTTTTAAATCCCAGCCATCCCTGCAGTCTGATAATAAACTGTGCCCAACTAGCAGGTACTTCTACTGAGGACCACTGACCCGCTGACCCCCTGGTAGGAAGCTAATAAGACAAGAGATGATCCCAGTGTTGGAAGGCAAGTTGGAGTAGAGTGCAATGTTGTTGGGTGGTGGCAGTCTCCTTTTCAGACTTGGAGTAAGTGCTACCTTTATTTTGGGCTCACTGAAGGAGATCTACTAGCTTTGTTTATTGTAGTATGCTGTAGCCTGTTTGTTGCCTCTGGGCAGCCTTGTGTAGTGAAAGGTGCTCTTGCCCATAGCAAAAAGTTTGGAACTAGATGATCTGTGAGGGCCTTCCAAACTAATCTGTTCTGTGATTCTACTGTGTTTCTGTTTAATTGTCCTATTGGTGCCTTAAAGGATTTGGGCTTTGAAATTGCTGCCTGTGTGACCTGAAGTCTTACGTAGGTGTTCAGATGTTTGGTGTTTGAGCTATCTGTCTTTCCCTCAGGGTGACACACATGAAAAAGGTTAGGTAAAAATCTCATTACCTTGTGTGAATCTGTAACTTTAATCTACTTGCTGGGCAAGAACAGAAGAGAGGATGGTCATGGCACCTATGTTTCTTGTAGAGTAGTGAGAAAAGGATAAGAGGTGAATAGAAAGATCTACTTTGCGTGATGGGTCATTTGCCAGTGTTCTGTAGGAGCACTTCTTCCAGGGGGTTGGGAGGGAGGCAGGGAGTGGAATCTGAAATTTGTGGTTTTTGATTAATCTACCTTTCTCTGCTGCAGCTTTAGTTTTTCATTTTAAGGTTAAAAAAAACCCCAAAATCAAAAACCCAAAGATTCTTGGGTGGTTGCTCTTTGTCAAAGAAAAGTTCCTCTGAAACTTACTATAAATCTGAATGCTTTATCCCTTTTTCTTTCTTTTATCCCAGTACCAATTTCCCTGATTCTGTTCTGCAGGAGGCAGGAGAGATGTGCTAGAGCATATTACTGCAGTGCACCTATGAAGAGTGCTACCAGGCACCCCAGAGAAGGGAGCATGGAGCGTTCTTCCCTACTCTGGTGGCTGAAATGGTAAAGCAGAGAGGTGCTTGTGTGTTGCTGGAGAGGAGTGTAGAGGAGTTCTGGAGTTCTGTATCTGCCAGCACGTGATCTTTATCCAAATGGCTTCACCTCCACTGGTGGTAAAGGGCTACTGAGTCCTGGAGACAGCATGCACTTTTGTCAAGCTGTGAGAGGGAGAAGTTGCCATGGAACGGGATTTGCTGATGATAACCAACTTGGAGCAGGCCAATGTCTGCCTTGGTACCCTTCTGTAAGTGTCAAGGAGCGAGAAACTTGGAAGATTAGGTAAACAGGGTAGCCATGAAGGAGCTTAGGTGTTGCAGCTGCGTTTCACTTTTGACCTTGCTGCTTTACCAGTCAGATGGTTCTCCAAGCAGCTCTGTGGTTTTCAACTCTCTTTAGCCAACAGCAGGTTCTTGTCCAAAGCCTAGTTCTGTCACTGACTTTTCTTAGTGGCTACAGGTGTACCGATGGGGCAGGATAGTGTTTGCCTTTTATCCACGATGGTGCATTGCAACTTACATTTTTCCCCTCTTAGTTGTTAAAAAATGCCACGAATGATGCTCTGTACCTCCTGTGCCCAAATCCCGTTGGTCCTGTGGCACCCAGAGCTGGTGAGCTGGATGACTAAATAGTGGTTGGCTGCAGTCCCCACCCAGAGCCTTCCTGTGATTGTTTACTCTTGCTAGAACCCTACTGCTCTCCCCAGAGCTCCTGTTACAAGCACTCTCATTACAAGCACTGAATTTTCCTTCCCCCATCTGTCTGCAGCAGCAAGGCTGCAGAGGAATAACACAGCAAATAATTTGACTCATGCACACCTTTAGCCTCTGTACTTGGCAATGAGACCTGCATTTGCACATTGGCTTAGGAAGGAATTATTTCCATAGCAACAGTAAGGATATGTGGGATAGCATGAACAGTGCCTCAGAGAGCATACAAAGCACCTTCTTAAGAAATAACTGACTACACAAAAGCAGAACCTGGAAAAAACCTGTCACAATTGGATGTGAGGAAGAGATGATGTGCAATGGTAGTTTTGCTGTTGTTTCTGGTCAAAGAAAGATTATGTTCAAGTTTTGGTTTATATAGCAACACTTTTAAAAACCAATTTCCTGGGTATAGAGAACGGGGGACTTCTGCTTCAATAAACTGCTAATGGATGCAGACCACATAGAAAGATCAGTGGTGGTTCTTTGGCAGTGCAGTGAATTAATACTTAGTGTGCGTCTTAGGGGAAGTTACGTAAGCCAAGCATCAAGAGAGAGGATGAATGACAGCTCAGTTGGCTGAGGGTAAAGAAAAGCAGAATGAGTTGGTAGTCTCTTTAAATAACAGTTTCATGGTTCTTACTGGGGGGGGCAGGCTTTTTGCTATCTACAGACACAGAGATGTCTAGTACTTGGGGATGTAGAGAAACAAGATGGGAAATATGTGTGAAGGAATGAAAAACACTTTAATTCTTAGTTATGTGCATAAGTCTGTCTTCCCTTTTCTGCTGTTGTCCTCCTACTTCCTTTTATATTTTTTGTTGCACAGCTCCACAGAGCAGTCTGGCATCTGGACATCCTCACCAGGCTTCTCTAGACAAGATGGGCAGACAAACATGATGGCTTCTATAGGTTCAAGCATGTTACTGCTCCAGGAGTGTTGATCCTTTCCTTGTTCATTCTTTCCTGAGCTCCAGGGAGAGGCATCCCTGGGCACACATCTGCAGTGAGCTCTGCAGTGCTAGCCCTGGTTACCTGGATACACACAGCTGCGTATTTGTCAATGGTGTGTGAGTGGGAGGAATTGCTTCAACTCATTATAGGTGGAATGAATAAAAGGAACAATGCTGATTTCATCACTTCCTTGGTAAGGTGATATCTAATCAACTCAATGTGCTGCACTGCAGCACAAGTATCTTAAAAAAATAAACAGATTTGGCAGGAGAAAAATCCTTCCTGTTCCAGATATTTAATTCAATCTGAAACACATTAATGTTGGAAGCATCTAAAACCATTGGAAATCTTGAAATCCTTTCTCAAGTTAGATACTGCAGAAGAGCTCCATGTGCTATGCAATTCCTGCACCCTCCACACACGAAGAAATCTGGATGAGTTTCTACAGCCCACCTTGCTAGACCTTTTCCCTACATCTTGATATGTGATTACTGCTCCTGACCAGTTATTTACTGACTTACACAACCAGCCCATTTTCTTCTTCTTCCTCCCCAGCGTGATGGTTGCATCCTGTACCTTTCATGTGTGCTTGTAAAGTTGGGAGCAACAGTGAGAGATTTGGGAACATCCAGTGGAGCAGGAGGTACAAGATGACATAACCTTTTTTGTTTGGTATCTTAATAGTGAGAAAGTCAGTGTGGGAACAGTGACAACTAGCTCTCTGTTCTGTATGAGCTTTATGTGCAGAGGTCTGCCTGTAAAGAAGTAGCTGGAGGACTAGCTGGGCTTTCATATTTGCAAATCGTCTTAGGAAATGCAGATGCTTTACCTTTGGCACTTGTTATGAGTGGGAATCCTAGACTTATGTCTTCATGTGTCAGCAAAGACCAGGACTGCAGGATTTCTTCAGAAAATGAAACGGGGTGGCAAGCCTGGCCTGGAGACATCAGTAATGGTGTATCCTACAGCAGTATCCTACAGCACCTGATACTCTGGGGTTTAGATCTTGGGAACAAAGTAAACTGTTTTTCTTTTAATGAGCATCATGTATTCACAGCTTATGCTTTAATAGGATTACGCAGTCTGGGCAAAACCTTGGCAGTGTGGCACATATGCTAGGGCAAGAAAGTCTAGCCTACTTGCATGCCCCAGGCATTTTTAGCCCCTTGATGCTGGCATGTGAGGAGCTTAGCTTTGAGGGCACCTTGGCAGGTGTGGTGTGGCTGAACCCAACTCTAACACAGGCTGCTGTAGTCTGGGATCAGGTTATTGTCCTGTAAACATGTATTTACCTGCTAACTTGAATTATAAAAAGGCTAAAGGTGAGCTAGAATATTGCATGTACCAAGGGAGGCATTTCTCTTGAAGAGAACTGGGCATGAATCATTAGGAGTTCCATGTCATCTCCCTCTGCAGCAATCTTTCCCTTCTCACCCTGTTCTCATCCTCCTCTTCTCTGTGTTTCATGGTCATATAGAAACACATAATGTCTAACACCGTGATCACCTCAGAGTGTCTTTGTTCACACAGTTGCTTATTCCAGGCTGATCTACTGGAAGCAAAGGAGGTTGAGAATCTAAGCCAGCATGGGATGACAGATGGGGCTAGACTAGTTTAAGCACTGCTGGGAGCAGGCAGTCTTGTGAAGCAAGACAGGAGCTCCTTCTCATCATCATCCCTCTATGTGGAGGAAGTACAAGTTTTTTTTACGTACTCTGACATCCCACCAGCCACATCTGCTCTGCTCATATGCCAGCTGTCCTGGCAGGCCTGAGATACAGAGCTTGTGGATGCATGTTTCGGTGCCTGTCCAGCGGACTCTGTCTCTGAAGATGGAGCTCTGGGGAAGAGTTCTGATTAAAATCAATGACTTTAGAAGACCACTGCTGGAAACTGTTCTGCTTTACCTCATGCATCTGTTTCTTCATGGAAATGCAGTGTGTCTGTGTCAAGACTGAAAGAAAAAAATACCGCTTTCCCAGCAATGCATAAATTAATCATGACTATGTCTGATGGCATCTCTGCTCAGCATGTGTAGCAAACAGAGACAACAGCAGCTTGTAAAAGGAAAAGTGAAGCAGTGAAGAACCACGTGATCTTCTTACCTGCCCTTCAAGATAGTAATAAAAGTGACTCAGCTTGGCAGTGCTGGTAGAAAGTAGTGTGTGGCTTTAGAGTTATTTTATTAGAGGAAAAACACATATTAAATCCAGACTTTGTTTGATTGTGTATTCGCTTGTGAAACTGGCGTGTGGAGGATGATCTGGCTTTACTGCACTAAGGCTCATGCTAAACATGGACAGTGAAAAGAAAACATTGCCTGCTGCTCGCGGTTGCTCTGTCAGCATTCTGAGGAGACATGTTTGCCTGCTTAGAGGCTTTGGGGGAGGGAACATCTACTGGTGCAACACCCTATACAACTGTCTTGGTTTGGGAAGACAGGTATTAACTTCTTTCAATTTAAAGGCCTTCAGGCAAGAGATTTGGGAAAAGGAGCAACAATTCTTTATTAAGAACACTAAGGAAGTAACCCAACCGTACACCCCAAACAACCAGTCAGAATATAAAGTGTCCTAGGGGTCCCGACAGAGCACAATAAAACCTGTCCAAATTTCAGTCTCTCCGGGATCGGCGACGGGGGGGCAGTGGTGAGAGTTTCTCGGCTTCTCGGCGGCGGCAGCTCCTGGGAGTGGGGGGGCGGCAGCGGACAGTTCCAGCTGGGAATCCCAGGGTCCGGGCGGGCGGCAGGAACAGCTAGAAGAGCCGGCAGCAGGGAGCGAGAGAGACGAGACCGAAAACTCTGCTGAGAAGCCGAGACCCCCCTCCTTTTCTATAGTTCCAGTACGTGCAGCTTGGCACGGGGAGTTCAGTGTCCTGCCACTGCTGTGAAGTCTCTCACAATGGGCAGGAGATGGGGGTCTTCATGACTCGTTAAAGATACTTAAAGGAAAAAATATAATTCCTTTTCTCTGACTCTCGGTATGTGCCCAGCGGCACGGCCCTTCCCGCTTCCCTCCCTGCTTCCCGATACCAGGTAAATTTTTCACAATGGGAGGAGATGGGGTCATCAGGGGGGTACTTAACGATATTTAACCTCGCCTGGTTTTAACAATCAAGCCGGTACCGAGGCATTCACTCCCCCACCCTCCTGAAGTTACCAAAATAAAACCATACAGCTTCCCAATAACAGATGAAAATAGAATACAAACTTCTTGCTTCTATAACCCAGGACAACAACTTATAAGTGTGTGGAGAGAATATTAATGATCTTACTTCCTAAAAGGGGTAGCTGAGGGGACAGATTCTCAGTGGTCTGCATCTTGTATAGGTGCTTGCCTACTAAGTATATTTAATGGGCATACTCAATACGGTCATGGCAGTATGGTCCTGTTCCTCTTTGTGTTGCCCTACCATAAAATGTATTTGTACCTTTTAAACAGTCTTTGTAAACTGTCCTTGCATCCATGCTCTGCTTTGACCACAGAGTACATAAACCTCTTTCATCTTTGTCAAGGTCCACTCAAGAAATCCTCCTGGGACACCTCTACTGTATTGCATGGTGGTTTAATTGCCCACCACTGTAGGTTGTTCCTGCAGACACTGAGAGCTCCCATTCAATCATCTGCAGGAAGATGCCTTGAAGGGTATCTTACAAGAGCAGAATAGAGCTGGTGCCTTGTAGTATTGCTGTGTGAAGTAGAAAGATGTCACAGATGGCTTTGGGATGGGGGGAACCAGTTCAGTTTAACTTGAAAACAATTTGGCAAGTGGAAACTTTTAATATTAGTTCAATGCAAGGAAAAGATGCTACAGTTGAGGAGGAAAAGCAATTTTAGGCCATTGTACTGAAAATACACTGGTTTATCAGCACTGGGAACTGAATGAGGTTTGTGCATTATGGGAGAGAAGGGTACAGGCAGGAGGAGCCTTGAATCCCAACCAGCAGTGCAAGAGGAAAAAGAATTTCTGTTGTTAATCTGCTGGAAGAAACTGCTCCGGTTTTCCCAGAGCAGGACTAAACTGTAACAGAGCTTGGTTAGAAATCTCTGGAGGTGAGAAGTTGTTCAGCTTTATCTGTTACAGCAACAACCCTATTAAATGGGCCACTCGTTAACAAAGTACCTAAATGTGCTGCACAGTAAGTGAGACCTCTCCAGCACCAGCTCTGTGAGGGGTGGGAGTGCACCCACAGTTTACATAGCAATGCTTCTATAAGCCCTCTTGCAAACTTCCTCCGAGTGTTCCAGAAATCAAATGATGGCAATGATTTGTGACAGGAGCAGATGCAGATACCCTTATTTTGCTCTCAAAGGATGACTCTGTCGTGCAACATAGTGGCCAGATAACTCTCCACCACACACCCACAGCAGTCGTTGACTATGCTCTGGACTTCAAGTGTTCATACAGCATCAGTGGATTCAAAAAAAAGCAGTGGAACTGTTTGGAAGGCTACAAGGAGCATGACAGCCGATCTGGCAGCTGCTCTGCATGATGTGAAAGCCTACAAGAAAAATAGGGACAGACCTTTTAGCAAGGCTGGTTGTGATAGTACAACGGTTGATAGTTTTAAAGAAGGTTTGATATAAGGAAGATTTTTTTTTACGGTGAGGATGGTGAAACACTAGACAGGTTGCTCAGGTGGTGGTGGTCCTGTCCCTGGAGACATTCAAGATCAGATAGAGTGAGGCTCTGGGAAACCCTCTCACTGCAAGGATGTTGGACTAGATGACTTTTAAAGGTCTGATCATAGAATGGCAGGAATTGGAAGGGTCCTCTGGAGATCATCTAGTCCAATCAAATATAAAGAGTGGATTTTCTCTTACATAGAAAAGCTATAGAAGGTTAAAGACATCTATGGTAGAGATGGCCAAAACAGAGAAGAAACTGTTGCTTTCTAAACTCCCTGATACTGGGAGATGCCGCCCTGGGCACTCAGACCCACTGATCTAACTAGCATGTAAAATATAAATTGGCCATAATTCCAACCCAAAGCACTCTGATTTTGTGATGTTGTTTCTGTGGTGAAGTATACCTGGCTCTGTGCATCTACACTGTTCCACAGTGCTGGAGGCACCAGCAGAGCTGGCACAAAGATGGCTCTCCTGTGTCTTGCAAAGCAGCTGTGCTCATATGATTCTTAGTAATAATAGCACTGGAAAGGATTTTCAGTCTTAATGGCTTTCAATTAACCTATTGCCCAGTTCTGGTGAAGTTTCAGCAAAGCCTCCAGGTCTCTCATGGTCAATGAATGCGCTTTCACAAACAAATTTGCAAAGGAGATGGATCTTTCCTGGGACAGTCTCCAAAGTGGTGAAACATTTTTGTTTACAAGCTGCAGGTTTCAACAAAACCAAATCCAAGGACAAGGCAACACATCCAGCCTATAACACAAACATAGAGCACCATGTGTGTACTCAGAGGAAAGAAAGTACCAAACCAAGGAACTTCTTCTGCATATGGTGGCAGGGTTGGGGGAAGGCAGGAGTAGGAGTAGGGTTTTTTTTTTTATTCCCCTACTCTCCCCAGAGTAGGGGAATAAACAGCATGTGACAGACAGACCTTTGTTAGCTGTGTTTTCCAATGCCAGGCTGAAAGATGCTCAGCTGATAAGCTGGATGTAGGAACCTAGATAGTGCAGCACTAAAGAGATTTCCAGGAGTCAATGTCCTTTGGCTACCAGAGCATTAAGCAGTCTGTTCTGGTGTTCCTAGAAATTAAGTTTAAAAAAGTGTGTGTGTATGTATGTGTGTGTGTATATATATATATGTATTAGTTGATTTAGCTCTGAATTTGTTCTTGGGAGTCAAATGAGATTTTTCAGGGATGTCATGATCTTCTCAGATGGATGTGGAGAAGATCTGGGCTAAGAGCATCGACTGTACGAAGCACACCCCTGAAAGTTACCTTGGGTAAAACAATATGGGTTATGGGGGTTTTTTCTGAAAGCAAGTGCTCACCTGTGCTGTTTTAAATGAGCTTTGAGTGGTGTAAAAAAAAAAAAGTGGAGAGGAGAAAATTTGCTTGTGAAAACTATGGTGAAGACCTAGGGAGAGAGGGAGATAAGAGAGGGGGCACAGTAGCTATCAGAGAAATCAGCTTGCTACTCATGATACGAGGACAGTATTTTAAGCTCCCTTTAACCTGTTTGCAAAACTTATTCATTCATCTTCTCAAGGGTAAGTCCAGTTCTGGGCCACTCAGTTCCAGAAGGACACAATGCTGCTGGAGGGTGTCCAGCACAGGCAACAAAGATGATGAAGGATGTAGAACACCTCCCTTATGAGGAAAGACTGAGGGAGCTGGGTCTCTGTAGCTTGGAGAAGAGGAGGCTGAGGGGTGAACCTCATTCATGTCTAGAAATATGTGAGGAGTGGGTGTCAGGAGGATGGAGCCAGGCCATTCTCAATATCATCTAGTGATAGGACAAGGGGCAATGGGTGCAAGCTGGAACAGAGGAGGTTCCGTATAAAGGAAGGAACTTCTTCCCAGTGAGGGTAACAGAGCACTGGAACAGGCTGTCCAGGGGGGTTGTGGAGTCTCTTTCTCTGGAAACATTCAAGACCTGCCTGGATGTGTTCCTGTGCAACTTGGTCCAGGTGATCCTGCTGTGGCAGGGGGATTGGACTAGATGATCTTTCGGGGTTCCTTCTGATCGATAATGATTTTATGATCTGGAACAGTGAAAAACTGGCTATGAAAATACCTTAGACCCTTCATCATGGATTCGACATGGTCCTTGTTTCTTTAGTCAAAGAAACTAATCTTATTCCTTCTGTTCTTCAATCTCATGATATTACAGGGTTTTGATAAACTGTCACATACCATATATGATAGGTAGGAAAAAAAGAAGATGACATACAGGTACTCTCTCTGGATCGTGGAGATATGGCAAGACAGTACTGAACTTGTGCAAACTTGCTCACAAAGGGTTAGGAGGAAATGGGAGTTATAATGTACCTCTTAAAATTAATTTTAATAAAACTACAAGCATCTGCTTGGGCTGAAACTGTTCATGCTACGTGTCTTGTAAATGTTCATATTACGTGTCCTGGGACAAACCTTTCTGAAAGCTCTTTTTCATTTTCAAGAGACAGGCTTCAGAGTTTAGAGGATATAAGAATTTGCGATGTGGAAAACCAACAGCTTACTATAGGAGGAAATGTATTGAAATTATTTGTTTTATATCAGAGCCATCCCATAGTAAACTATTTGTATTTGATGAATAACGAAAAAGAGGAAAAGAGGAAAAGAGATGTTCAGAGTTACAATGGGAAATGCGTAAGCAATGTACAGTTACTTCGTGCTCCGAAAGCTCACATCTGTCGTAGAGCTAATTTTCCACTCTTCAAAGATTTGCTTGCAGGCATCCCAAGGGCTAAAACTTTGGATGGTAAAGGAGTTTGAAAAAGTTAGTTAATTTTTAAATACTGCTTCCTCTGAGCCCAGAAAATTTATTCCTTTGTGTAAAAAGAACCAGGTAGATACGCTAGGAGACTTACATGGATGAAGAAGGAGCTCCTAAAGGAAATTTCTTGTAAGAAAGAAATCTATAATTCATGGAAGAAGGGATTTGTCATGAGGGAGAATTATGGGGAGGCTGCTAGGACATGCAGGAAGGCTATAATAAAGGCCAAAGCCCTTTTTAAGCTAAAATTGGCCAGAGACGTTAAACAGAACAGGAAGGGCTTCTACAAATACCTTGATAGTCAAACAAAGAAACATTAGCCCACTGCTGTAGCCCTGCTAACTGAAGATTCAGAGAAGGCAGAACTGCTAAATACCTTCTTTACTTCAGTTTTTACTCCTAAGACCAGCCCTTGTGAACTCCAGACCCTTACAGAGAGAAGACTGTCCAACAGTCACCAAGGACTGTGTTAGTGATAAATTACACAAATTGAATGTACACAAGTCTGTTAGCGCTGATAAGCTGCACTCAAGGGTGTTGAGAGAACTGGCTGATGCTGTTGCTTTACCAGTCTCTGTCATTTTTGGGAAATAGTAGCAAACAGGAGAGGTACACAAGGACTGTAAGAAACCCAGTGGAGACCAGTTGATGTGGTCTGCCTTGACCTTTGACACAGTCCCTCATAACATCCTTGTGAACAAGGTTAGGGAGTATAGGCAAGAAGAACATACACCTGATGGCTGTGTGGCCATTCAGGAAGACTTGGACAGACTGGAGAGCTGGACAAGATGAATCTAATGAGGTTCTACAAGAATAAGTGCAGAGTCCTTGCCCTGGGAAGGAGTAATGAAATGTATGAATATGGGTTGGGGGATGATCTACTGGAGAGCACCTCCATGGAGAGGGACCCTGGAGCTTTGGTGGACAGTAAGTTATCCATGGCACAACAATGTGCTCTTGTGGAAGAGAAGGCCAGTGGTATCCTGGGACGTACTAAGAAGAGTATGTCCAGCAGATCAAGGAGGCTTCTCCTCCTCCTCTACTTTGCTCTGCTCTGGTGAGACCACATCTGGATACTGTTTCCAGTTCTGGGCTTCTCGGTTCAAGTGGAACAGAAATCTGCTCGAGACAGTCCAATAGAAGGCTACAAGGATGATTGAGGGGCTGGAGCACCTATCTTACAAGGAAGGACTGAGAGACATGGAGTTCTTTAGTCTGGAGAGGAGAAGACTGTGAGAGGATTTAATCACAGTATATGAGGATTGGGTGTCAAGAAGAGACCATCTCTTTTCACTTGCACCCTGTGATAGGGCAAGGGGCAATGGATATAAGCTAGAGCACTGTAAGTTCCACCTCAACATGAGAAAAAACTTCTTACTGTAAGGGTTACAGAACACTGGAATGGGATGCTCAGGGAAGTTGTAGCATCTCCTTCTCTGGAGACTTTCAAGACCTGTCTGTACATGTTCCTATGTGACCTGCCCTAGGTTCTATGATCCTGCTCGAGCAGGGAGATTGAACTCAATGATCTCTAGAGGTCCCTTCCAACCCCTAATAATCTCTGTCTCTTCAGAGCAATCCTTGTGGCATTGTTTTAGTCTGGATGCTTGCAGTCTTTCTGTGGCTGACAGTAACCACAGTGATGGTTACTCACTGGTTATGTATGTCCCATGGTCACTGGGTGTGGTTTTTTTCAGCTTAATAATGAATAGTCACCTGGACAAATGTTACTGCTTCAACTTCAGCTTATGGTTTTGCAGCAGGAATTGCTGATGTGACACCCTGACTCCTTCAATTCAATGGAGTTTAATAGTTGCTGGGAATCCAGTAGCCTACTTCAGGAGACAGTACTGTGTGGATAATGGAGCCTGCACTTTGACTCCAAATCTGATTGTTGGTGATCTTGAAATGAAATTGGCTTGTTACTATCTTGTGAATAAGTTATGGTGTTAATATTGTGACACACATCAGAGTGATGATGGACTTCTAGACACCTGTCCCAAGTTGTTGGCCTCTGACTAAGACAGGGTAAAACTTCTTCCTGCCAGCCTTTGAGTCACTGCAAGATCAATCCCAGCATTTCTTGTTGCAGAAAAGCCAGTCTCATTTGTTTTCAGGTCAAGTGAAAAGTCATTTTTACAATAATGACACAGAGCTGTCTAAATGTTCAAGCCAGATAGGAACTTGGGAACTGTCTTTACTCGAAACCGAAGAGTGAGAGCTCAAGTCATAAGATCTTCACAGAAAGTTATCTTTAGGCTGCTGTTAACCTCTTGTGATACCATTGTTTAAGATTAATTTATTGTTAATGTAAACACATGTTATTCCTTATCTTGTCCTGCACCTTGTTTTTCTTAGTCCTTTAATAGAAAAGAGAAAGTGCTGCAATTTCCTTCCTCCTATTCCAAATACTTTCTAATTTTTTTCTGCTCTAATTTGCTAAAATCTGGATGCTAAGCCACCCCTGAAGAGTCCAGTTTTCCAATTTTCAGTAGCTCAAGTTCACCCAACATAAGCTTATTCTCCTCCTTGTGCATCTGTCTCTCATGTTTTAAGTTTTGCTGCTGCACATGTGGCAATATCACTTTGATTGCTTTCTGCTTTTCCCTCTGCCCACAGAAAATTTCATATAGCAACCACCATTTGAGATGCTTGTTCTGCTACAATTCAGTGTTTGTGCTATCTTCCCTCCACCCTTGTTTCTCTTAATCCTAAATCCAAATCACAGAGTCTCAAGTAACCTGAATAACTTAATCTACAAAGAACTAGATATTCTTTCTCTTCTGCAATCCCTTGTATCTCAGATATCAACTGAGATGGAACCTTCAGTACCTATCTGTTTTCCATAATGGTTTGCTGTTCTTCCTGAGAAGTTTTCTTTCAGCCTGGTCCTGCTGCTTTCTTTAAGCTGGACCCCAAAGCCATTTGGCTATACTGTCACCAAGGGCTTTCTGCAAAACAGGGACCTTCTCCTGCAGAAATGGGCTGTGCTGCCAGCCTGGGGCTGCTGCAAAACTCCCAAAACAAACCTCCACACATGATAAATCAAACACACAATTAAAAAATAGAAACAATTGAAGGTTAATAGAGTTATATGGGAAAAGAATCCTCTGTTTTGTTATATAAATCCCTGAGGAGTGACAGAAAAAACTGCTTGATAAAGGGACATAACATTTCTACCCTGGAACAATTCAGTGACTAGACTCCATACACCAGGGCTCATAACCTTACCATACTCTGTTGTGACATAAGCTTTGAACCGTTTCTTTTTGGTCAGTGAAAATGCCCTAATCAACAATTATTTGCTGCTCTGGTTATCACCTGTGGTTATCCTGGTAATGACAGGAATTTAAGGATGATCAAGTTTTCATGAATAGGTGAAATGAGCATTTTAATGAATAAACATTTTTGTATAGAAAGGTATTATAAAAAAATTATCAATTCTAACCACAGTGACAATGAGAGAAATGAGAAGTACAACACAGGTAAGTGTAGAGTCTGGTATCTGGGCAAGAACAACCCCAGGGACCAGAATAGTTTGGGGACTGACCTGTTGGAGAGCAGTGTAGGAGGAAAGGACCTGGGGGTCCTAGTGGACAGCAAGATGACTATGAGCCAGCAATGTGCTCTTGGGGCCAAAAGAGCCAACAGCATCCTGGGGGGGTCAGAAGGCAGGTGGTTAGTAGATCAAGAGAGGTTCTTCTCCCCCTCTGCTCTGCACGAGTGAGACCACATCTGGAGTATTGTGTCCAGTTCAAGAAGGACACAGAGCTGCTGGAGGGTGTCAAGCGTAGAGCAACAAAGATGATGAAGGAAGCAGAACACCTCTCTGATGAGGAAAGGCTGAGGGAGCTGGGTCTCTGTAGCTTGGAGAAGAGGAGGCTGAGGGGTGACCTCATTCATGTCTAGAAATATGTGAGGAGTGGGTGTCAGGAAATGGAGACAGGCTCTTCTCAAGGTCATCTGGTGATAGGACAAGGGGCAATGGGTGCAAGCTGGAACAGAGGAGTTTCCATATAAATATCTGAAGGAACTTCTTCCTAGTGGGAGTAGCAGAGCATTGGAACAGGCTGTCCAGGGGGCTGTGAAGTCTCCTTCTCTGGAGACGTTCCAGACCTGCCTGGATGTGTTCCTGTGCGACTTGGTCTAGGTGATCCTGCTGTGGCAGGAGGATTGGACTGGATGATCTTTCAAGGTCCCATCTGATCCCTAATGATTCCATCTTATGTTGTGATGTGTCTTCCTTTTTTATGTATCAATAATGTTTGAACCTGAGGCAGAACAGTGACAGTGGGAGACAAGCAATACTTTGCTAACAACTTAAATCAATTTACAGCAGCTCAAATGGTGTCCCCTTTCTTCTCAATCCCTGAAAGCAAAGCCAAAGTCTTCAGGGAGACAGGGAATGCATTCAAACCATTCAAACTTTAGCAAATGTAAGGAAGGCTGACACCTCACAGTATCAGGTTTGCCTTCCCAAGCACCAGCTGATACAGCTAATAGGGCGAGAAAAGAGCTGCAGGGCACAAATGAGGATGCAGTGAATTTCTGTGGTAAGAGGGGAAAGATTTAAATACAAAACTTCAGTAATGGTCATTCTATTTCTCCCCTAGGTCTGAGCTTTGCAAGCATTTCCTTCCCCCTCACCTTTCCTTATTTTTTTTCAAAAGCCAGATTTCATTCATTTTTCCACACAATCCTCATAGTATGTGCTAGTAGAAATATTTCAGTATTTAATGTTTTTCATTTGTCTGAAAATTTTCAGTCACTGCAATTAACTGCTTTCAGACTAACAGTCAAAGGTAAGATTTTCATTCTTGGCGCAGATGTGCCAAGTGGCTCCTCAGCCAAGCGCACGCAGTAGGGGTCTGAACCTGAAGTTCCTCTCATACTGAGCAGGATTACTATTGCAACACATCATCAGTACGGTAAAACTAACCTGTCTTGCTATGATCTAAACCCAGTTCACGTTCCCCATTAGTGGGTGAACAATCCAACGCTTGGTGAATTCTGCTTCACAATGATAGGAAGAGCTGACATTGAAGGATCAAAAAGCGACGTTGTTATGAAAGCTTGGGTGCTACAAGCCACTTACCCCTGTGGTAATCTTTCTGAGACCTCCTGCTTAAAACCCAAAAATCCAGAAGGGTCGTTTCTGTTCTGTTGCTGACAACAAAAGCATGAAAACAGGTTCAGGAAAAGAAGATAGAGAGGCTGCAGTAGAATTACTAATACAACAGGTGTCTCATCTAGGTATGATCATAGAGTTACTGTCAAATCCTTACTAGTCCTACAAATAGGACCCCAATTTAATTTGCAGTAAAAAAACCCCTCAATAGTGCACAACAGCACCAGCACCATTTCTTCTCATGGTGACTGGTAAATTCTCTTGGTCTCCAGACTTCTTTTCACTGTAAGATCACTTTTGCCATCACAGAATTGTTCTTCAGGCTTCCGTTTGAACAAGTGCATGGTTTATAAAATTAGGCTTCATTAATGTAGCAGGGTAACATTAAGACAAACCAGTAAATTTTGGAGTTGAACTAAATTAGCACTTTAATACTGAGAGGGTAGGTTTGAGGATGTTGGGATTTCATGTAATCATTGATAGGTATTGTTTCTGCCAGTAAAATTTGTGTTGTTGAAACAGTGATTTACCTCCCTTTCCACTAATTATAGGAAAATAACATTCTGTGCAAGAAAGGATCCAACCCTATTTGGAAAGTTCTTCTACTGTTAAGAAAGGATTACTCAAACATTTAAGCTTCATGTAGCTGTGCAACGTGGCAGTGGAGGAATGCCTGGTCTACCTAAGGCCCATACAGGTGAAACAGTTCTACAACTAGGATGGTTACAAGAACAACTTAAATTTACATTCTTAAATAGTGCATGGAGATGGGTTTTTTAGACTTTAAAGTGATGCAATTTCTCCTATAATCAAGCCTATGAAATAATCCTATTTATGCATCAACAGAAACCTCCTCAGAGCTCTGCTTCTATAAACTAGCAGAAACACTGGGTTGTAGTTAGAGCTGCCCAAATAATCAGGGACTTCTGGATATCCAAGAAAAATGTTGGATTGACTCAAAGTGGGTTTGTTTTCTCAGTAAAATAAGGAGGAGATTTTCTACCCTGTGACTGTTTCACTTGACTCAAAACCAGTTTGTTTTGATTTAGCATCTGTTTGGCAATTTTCAAAACGAATGTCAGCTGAATGTCCAAGTGTTTTGCTTTCCCATCTTTCTCTTTGGTCATTGTTACATGATAAATATGAACTAAATTCAGGATAGCTTTCTCCACCAATTTCTTCTTCCCAAGGGAGGAATTTTTCAACAAAGTATTTACTGAAATATACTGAACTTCAGCTCAAATTTCAGTTACAGAGCTCCAGCCACAAGTAGGTTCTGTGGCCTTTGAACAGTCTGGGCGTTGAAATCTTTGTTGAAAGAATAATGAATTCAAACAATCTCCAGTAAGCCCTGCTTGATGAAAGATTTGGATAGATATTTTTTTGCGTATTAGGAGTCTGACTCTGACTTCCCTCTAACAGAGCTGGCATTATCCCAGGAGCTATGGTGTTGCTGCCTGGTGTCCCACTACACCAGGCACTACCCAGGTCCAGAGTATAAAGCTGGAAGGGAGGTAGAATTTGTCTTTCCAGCTGTGCAGATAGGTGATGATAAGGGAGGTGAGACCCAGGGTGGCAATAACTACATGGCGGGGGGACAATGGCAGTGGCTGTCAGCTTTGTATTGCTGCTAATAGAAAGAGGAGTTTGAAAGAAGAATTCAAGAAGGGATGAGGAGCTCCCTTTAAACACTGGCAAAACCATCTCTCCTCAAGCCTGCAGGGCAAAATTGAAGGAGTAGAAATGCCTGCTTGAAACATCCAGAGGGTAGCGAAGACTAGGAGCAGGACAATACATCTTCAAGCTCTCTCTTTAAGCCATTCTTTATGTGCATTGCTGTAGCAGAACAAGCCATCCTGTTAGGATGTAGGAAAGCTGAAAAAGAGCTGCAGGTTAGATAAGGAAAAACAACAAAAAGAGTTGTGTGCAGCATTGGTGCTGTGGTCCTGAACCAGCTCCCTCCAAGTTGGGAATGAAATTCAAACCTACGGCTTTCTGCCAGTGTGTTAAGATGACTGCCCAAAGAGAAGCTAGTCAAATAAATCCAGTTCCTTTGTGGTTTGAATATGCATCCCTTCTGAATCTGAAAGAGTTTAAAAGACATGTAGATATGGAGCTCAAGGACATGGTTTACTGATTGGCTTGGTAGAACTAGAGTAACTGTTGCTCTCAATAATCTTTAACATCTTTTCCTATCTAAATGATCTGTGTGGGGCAGGTACAAGGTTCAGGTTGCATGTTGGTTTCTTGAACTTCTTCTGCACAGGAACTCAAGTCAGATTCTTCCAGTTTTTATACAAGTGGCACAGTGGTGTTTGGCGTATGGTGGAAGTGAACAGCAGTAAACTCCTGCTGACACATCTCTGCAACCCTTAAAGCAGTGCCGGCTCACTTGCTGTGTGCTTCCTGAAGCTTTCTTGTCCCAGTGCATTTAGGGACACAGAGATGTATATGTGTGAAAGAGCTCACACATAGGTAGCTTTTAATGGTGAAAAGGGTTGTTTGCTTTAATCAGTGCTAACTTTTACTTAACAACAAAACTTTAGTCATTCTTTGGTGTGGTTGCCAAATGAGGGAGTCAATAATTCTTGTATTCTCACAATTACTGTGAAACAAGATAATGTGAGGAAACAAAAGAGTTTTTTCAATGTTGAATCACCAGAATTGAATTTACAATGTTGAATTGTCTATGTGGAATATTTTGCTTAATAGATTCATTAAACTACTTAATTTTTAGCTTTGCTCATTCAGGAAGAAGGTCAAAATCACAACTTAGTCAGTAATACTATGAATTGTATTATCACATAGGAGTATTTTCACCTTTTTTTTTAAAAAAAGGTAAAGTAGAAAGAGAATATTTTTGGTCAAAATGAGAAGCTTTGCATAACCATTTACTGTTTGATTATATTTATTCTTTAAAGTTCTAAAATGCACTCAGTATTATATGAAAGGCCCCTCAGCAGCAGCTTATCATTGATGTTAAAGGGAAAGGTGAGTGCTAACATCTCATACAGAACTAGTACAAAGCAGCATGGATAGAGTGAAGGAAAATAATCTCACTGCTCTGGGTAATTTAAACTCTGACTTCATCATCAGCTCTGCCTCCAAGTTACCTGCTACCTGCTTGGCATCTCCTACCTTCTTTGATCCACTTGGGAGTCTATCTTGCCCCACAGTCTTCCTGATCCATCCAACACACGAAACATAGCTTCTTCCTTCAGCTTTGATCCTCTCTCCTTTGCTTATTTGGATTAAAAGCTCTGAGAGACAAGTCTGTCCAAGCACTCCGGGCTGTGTCAAACTGCATAAGGTCTTTTAAAATTCAGGATTCTAAGCAGGAGGCTTTGAAACCTATAGCATAAAATTATCTCTTAATAGACTAGCCCTTAACTTCACAGCTCTCTAATTTTATGAAATAATTGTCTCTGGACTCCTTTTATTAGAAAATTGCTTTATAAATGATTGCCAACCAATGTATATTTTCCCTTCTACTTAGGAGGTGGAAACGAAGTTGTTTTGCAGTTGGTGAGACACAAAGTTGTTCCAAGGCTGAGGATGAAGCGAGATCCATTCTCCACATTATTCATAGTGAGCAGCAGAAACAAAATATAGATTTTTTTTTAATTATTAAAAACAATTTAACCTCAAAGAAAAATAAGGTATGCCATGAGAGTATCTCCTGTGAGGACAGGGACAGGGTGGTACTTCCCTTCCACTGTTTATTTAAGGGAAGAAAAACCTGGCAACCAACTATTACAGTGAACTACTTCTCTCAGAAAAGGATATGAGAACTATAAGCAAAGGTCAGTGAGATATTATCATCTCCTGTTTGTGACCACAATAGTGTCTGGTGGCATATTTTTCTTCACAAGCAGGATAGCCAGGTGACTGATATCACAAATACCAGCCTGATACATCACCACTGTTTTCCCTCCAAGGAACCACAGAAGAGATGTACCTTTGGAGACAGGTCTGTAACAACATCCTGTAAGTACATAAGGTCTCACAGATGCTTGCTGCCCTGCTCAACAGAAAAGCACTCTGTAAGAACATATTCCCCAAATGTGACCATTAATGTGCTTATGTTAACTGGAAATACCATGTTAATGCTGCCAATCAACTGCAGTAGGTTTTAGTTAATTTGTGGCCTGGCTTGGTAGCACAATAATAACTGAAATGCACTATCCTTGTTAGAAGAAAGGAGAGGTGTCTTGTATAAAAGACTATTTAGATTACTTATACCCTCAATGTCAAGAGCTTCAGAAATCAAACAAATAACTGTGTAATTCATGAAAGGCTTGTTTTTCTTCCATGTGTAATTACTAATCCAGAAAATCACCACAAAGTGAATTGTGATTTACCTTTGAGCCTGTGGTTCCTCAAATCAGCAATAGATTAAAGAAATAAATTAGGCCTTATCTATTTAAAAAAACCCCACAAAACAAAAGAGATAGGATCACAAGGAATCTTGACCGTTTTCCTTCACGAAGCTGGAGAAACTACATACTTCAACACCACTGATAATATGCTTACTGATGTTCATGCTCTCTTCATTTCTTCCTGCAACCACTTGATGATGGACATCCCATGTATTGTCTACAGAACCTACTGCAGAGCTTTACTAATGGGGTAATTTCTGGCCTCTTGGGCTGTAAGTTGCCAGTTCTTCTAGGGCATTTTAAGATGCACAAACCCCTTTCCATCTAGGATGTTCTCAGCATAGTTATTAGACACAATTTTTATGATGTAGCACTATGTAAATATCCCACAGAGTATGAGTCTAGTTAGCTGGGGGAAAAAAGTCAAACACAGACACAAGAACCGTGCAGGTACATCTTAAGAGAAATACCAAAGCTATAACCTTAGGGGACTGTAAAAGGCTTTCCTCCTCATTTTAATAAGATCATTACAACATTTCACTTAGCTATGGAGTTTTATGGTAGCTCAATCTGACAAAGCTTATACACAGAGTGTTCAGTGATCACAAAGAATTAAATCACATGGAGGATGCCTATTTGGTCATGAAACTTCATATCAGTTTTTGACTCCTGGGAAAGAAATGAAGGCATCCTAGTGATGTAAGACTTCAAGAAGCTCCAGGTCAGATCCAATGCAGCTACAATGCTCTAAATCAACTGATTTATGTCAGTGTATGTTAACAGGTGATATAATCCTCTGTGTTCAGATGACATCAAATTTGGAAAAGCACTTCTAGATGAAAGTGCTTCTCTTCTCTCTTCCCTCCAAACTCGTCTTTAACACTGCCATCCCTTTTTATTACTGTTTAGCTGTCTTTTTTTCACTCTGAAAAGGTGCGTAAGAACTGCCATTTAAATGGCCCAGTAATGCGTAACTGGTGCTTGCACACACCACCGCCTGGCTAGAGAAGATGATCCTAGTGAAATGCTTCTGCTATCCTGGATAGTTTAGCAAATGCTCCTCAGTATTAGGCTGATACGTAGCAATGTAGCAGGGAGCTGAAGGTTTGGAGACAAATCTTTACAAAAGTAATACAGTAGAATGTTCATGTTTTCATCTAGTGGTCCACCCATCAAACCCATGTTCCACCAGCTTGGAGACCAGAATGTGTTGCAGGACAGTGTCAAAGGCTTTGCTTAGGTCCAGGTAAATTATATCAGTTGCTCGCCCCTCATCCATTAATGTTGTGATCACTTCATAGAAAACCACCAGGTTTGTCAGGCAGGATTTTCCCTTGGTGAAGCCATGCTGATTGTACCCAATCACCTCTTCACTATTCTCCTGTCTCAGTAGTGCCTGCAGGAGGATCTGCTCCGTGATCTTACCAGGCACAGAGATGAGACTGACTGGCTTGTAGTTCCCTGGCTCCTCCTTCCTACCCGTTTTGAAAGTAAGGGTTATGTTTCCCCTTTTCCAGTCAGACTGCCATGACTTCTGGAATATAATAGAGAGGGGTTTAGCAATCTCATCTGCCAGTTCTCTCAGAATAGCACCTTAATATTCCTGCAGATGGCAGTGGTACATGTGCTGGGCATGGGACATCTCCAAAAGCTGTACTGTGTGCTTCTGAAAAATGGTGAGATCACAGCTCTTGCTGTGTTAACACCAGAATGAGATGAATAATGGCTTTCTGCAGGGTGAGGAGGAGCAAGGACCAATTCTGAGCAACATATTTGAGACAGTCAATACTGAATAACGACAAAGCAAGAAGCAGGCTGGATTTATCTACCCCGGAGCAGTGGGCAAAGTCACAGAAACAAGTTTTTCATGTCCAATTTCTTTAACAATTGACAAACTTAAGACAAATTCAGGCTGTTCAGTTTTGTCTTGTCCATAATGCCAAATACCAGCTGCTTCCTTGTATGTTTTTAATAACAACAGCTAAATCAGGGCAGGGGGAAGCACAAAGCTATTTTAAGTACCCTTATATATGTGTATCTTTATATAAAAAAATATTTTTTTTATTTTAAATGTTATGTATGACATCACTGTGTATGTATGGCTTTTGGGGCTATGCTTAGACTTTACACTGGACATGGCTTTTTTAGATTTGCATTTGTTCACTGGGTGGATTTTCCCAAAGAGAGCAAACCCCACTGCTAAATATCTTGCCATTCTTGCCTGACAATCCCAGCTTTTGGTGAGATCAGCAGGAATTAGTGGCATCATCTTATCTGCTCTATTTGAAAAGAAAATAACCAACTGAAACAGCAATTTCTTACAAGTAGAAATTAGTCTCTGCTGTCCCCAGGCATAATTGCATACCTGACCAGTCTTGTTGATACTGCCCTGCTAGTGATCTTTTAAAGCAAACTAGAGGAAGCAATGCTGTAATACTTATAAGAAGATCTATTCCTGCAGAAACCTTGCTTTGCATGGTTACCGTCTCTCTTGCTTATCATCCTCTTAGCTCCATTACAGTAAGCAGTATAAGCCGTACTTTCTTTCACATCTCTTAAATGTCTTTTATTATGAAGGCAGAATCAAGAGGAACATTTGATGCAAATTATACTGTGAGCTCTGCTGCTGTATAATGAAGAAGGAAAAAGGGGTAAAGGACAGATTTGAATCCTAATTTGAATGGCTGAATGGAAACAAAAATGTTGGTGTGTGGGAGAACTTTACAGAGTGGGATCTTGAGCTAAAAATTATCCCATGGCATTATGAAGTGTTCAGACTATGAAGTGGAAATGAAGGAGCCTTTACCTTTTTTATTTTTAAAAGATATGTGGATTTGTGTCCTCCCATCTTGACACTCTCAAGTGGCAAATCTGAATGTTTAATTGTGAAATAATGGAAAACAAGTATTTTATGTGAATTGAGATAAAATCACAAGGGAAGGGTGAAGGAGCTGGGGACTACCAAATTTATATCAAGCATAATCTCTTCTAGCAAGAAAACAAGACAAGTCCTGAGCACAGATATTTAATATCTCATATTAAGAAAAAATAAAGGGGGTGTCTTCCAATCAGTGCTCATCTGAATCTCTAAAGCTGCATGAAACAAAGAATTTTACTACATTTAGATGTCATAAAAATCTTTTCACTGCTCACCAGGAAAAATGTGGTTCTGATCATCATCAGCTTCTATTAAATTCTGGGTTTATGCTATCATATTTGTCATTTTATGAGCTGGTGCTCAGTGCAAAAATAGAAATATTAATGCATGCTGATGCTTGTATTTGATCTAGCATACAAAGGAGTAGTTTGAGAGATAGAGGCAACTGGCAGACTGCCATTTAGAGATGAGAAAATAATTCAAATGTCAGAAGAAAGTTAAGATATACCCTGTACATGAGAACAATAGAATTCTTGTCTGCATTAGCATCTTGCTATTTCTGGGTTACTCAAAGTCCAGTGTGTGTATTTCGAAACTGTACATGTTCAGATGAATGAAAAGGTTTGGGGTTTATCCATGCTGCAAATGCCAGAGATGTGTTCAGCATTTGGTGGTGAGGAGGGACTGAAATACTCAGAGCTGCAGGTTTCCTAATTGTGTGGTTACTTTTAGACTTTCAGGTACAGATGCAAACCAGATAATAGGCTGAGCTGAGGGCAAGAAGGGTAAAGATAAATCAGTCCTGAATGTCCATTTATTTCTGCTCTCAGCAATTACAGCACTGTTGATTACTGTTGCTGCAAGTCACTGTTACTGCTTGGTGGAGATTTTGTTTCCCTGGGAGAAAAGCCCATCAACAAAACCCAAACCCATGGCAGCTAGTACAGCTTGTCTGCTGAAAAGACAAAGCATGATCGTGGTGAGAAATGCTACCCTTATAGTGAGCATTTATGTTACTCTTGGAACTTTGCATGTTCAGAGCAGAGCTAGTGAAGTGCTAACTTCACAGCTGACTACTTACAAGTTCCTGGACAGCTGGTAAGAAAAAATTCTGTTGCTACCCCTCATGAAAAAGATCAGGGATCCAAATACGTTTGTTAGAGGATGACTGCATTGCTTGCAAGATCAAGAGTGCTCCATTAAACAGAAAAAATACTGAAGCCTCAGCTTCTGTTTAACCAGCATATTTGCAAGGAGCAAACTTTAAGAGAATTAAAAATTAGTACTGAGACTAAAACTAATTTAGAAACAAAGGAAAGAATTATGTCATTTACTCCTTTGAGTAACAGTACAGGTCACTTAACCTTTGGGTTTATGTTCTTTTTCTCCCAGTGTAAAATTTAATTGAAATTAATTCAAAAATTAATTTTTAAATAAATTAAATTTAAAAATACACTACTCCTGTTTATTATGCTGCAGTAGTGGTTAGGAAAACATTCTTAAACTAAGCCTCTCCAGCTCTCAGGTGCACTTGTGCAGCACAGGCAGTCATGTCATCTGCTGCAGTGGAAAAAGCTGTAACAACTGGTGGGGATGGGATCCAGAGCTGAGGACTTGTTTACTTTGAGCATCATTCACCTAAGCTTGCTTCAGTGGAAATAACAGGGAGCTTTGATTTAGTCTATGCAAAATCCTGGCATATATGCAGCTGCTCACTGTCACTCTTCCCGCAGATACAGACTCGCTCAGATCATGCTGAGCAGCACTGCTGTTCCTGTGCAGGAATGATAGCGCACCTGCACCAGCTGCTGGGCAGCTCGAACGTGCTCTGCCAGTGTCATAGCTGTCATTTCACTCCATGGCACTTGCTGACGTGGAGGTGCTGAAAAGGGGAGGGGAAAAACTGAGCAAGAACTACAGCTAGGAGGAAACACAAAAGGGATGGGAGGTGTGTGCAACGCTGGGAAAGGACTACAAGTGTTACTGCTGAGCCATATTAGGATTACAGATCTTAATTCAGGGCAAGTATGCCATTCTGGTGCCACACAACCCTGTTCCATCCACCAGGATGAATGCTTTTAGAACAGCATAGAATCACAGGATTGCTTAGGTTGGGAAAAGACCTTCAAGATAATTGAGTTAAACCATAACCTCAATTCACCAAGCCCAAGGCTAAATTGTGTCTTGAAGTTTCATAACTACTCAATGTTTCAACATGTCTGGGATAGATAAAGGTTTCTTGTGAAAGATATGTCCATTCAGAGTTTTCATTAGAAATAAATTTGCTTAGAAGTATGATAGAATTGTTGGATCAAGGGAAGTGACTTCAGTGTACCCAGGGTGTTAAGATTCCTATTTCATTCACATGATCCAAGTTATTTGGACAGAACCTCATCTATGGCTTGTTTCTGCATCATTGCAGAGCACCCTTCAGGTGCTTGTCATGGTTTGATCCGGGCAGGGAGTTAGTAAATGGGGACAGGAGGAGCTAAACAGTGCTTGTGAGATGTTTTGGGAAAACAGGAAAAAAATCCCTCCCCAGCTCCAGGCAGAACCCACCTCTGACTCAGCCAACCAGTGCATGTGTGAATTAATGAATTTTGTCAGGGAAACATGGTTTTGGGGTCTATTTTTTTGTTTGCTCAGGAGTTTTGGGTTTTTATTTGCGTGTTCATAGAATCATCATGGCTGGAAATGACCTCCAGAATCAAGTTCAGCCCTCATCCTTAACCCCTAGACTATGGCCTCAAGTGCTATATCTACTCAATTTTTAAACACCTCCAGGATCAGTGACTCCACCATCTCCTTGGGCAGCCCATTCCAGTATTTGTTTGGGATTGGGCAAGAAGACAGCTGTGCTGCAGCCCCAGCTCTGAAAAAAGGAGGAGAAACACCTCATCTCAGAATGTGGTGAGAGGTGGTCCTAAGCCAAGACAGCTGGCAGTGCAAAAGTGTGGAGATCTCAAAAGGAAGCCATTACTTTGAGAATACTGGTTTGGTGGGGTTGTAGCCAGGTATTGGTGAGATTTAAGGGGATCTTAATAGGGGAGAGAAGGTGTCACTCCATTGCCACTTCAAAGGACCTGCTTCCCAGAGAGCTTGTTAGCGATTGGATTTTTAACAGAAGTGCTCCTTAGCTCTCCCTATTGTTTTGTGTAGACACCAGTTTGTTTTGTGCATTGGATAATTGTTTGCCTGTTGGGAAATGGGGGGGGTGGTGGTGGTGGTGTTGTTAAAAGTAAATATTAGTTGTTTCCCTGGAGTCCAGTTCTCTCTTTTTCACCTGCTAAACTCCTGAGTGGGGAGATAAGCTCTCACTGCTTTTGTTTCTGTTTATTAGCACTTTGCTAACTAACTGTGTTAACCAGGTGACAGTTCTAGAACTTGTTATGACTAACAACTTGTTGGAATTACTGAAAATAGCTCATTGGAGGCAAAAAGAAGGGAAGCAAATAAACTGATTCTCCAAAGCTGAGCTTCTGCAGAACCAAGGAGGCATTTTCTGAAAGTTTGCTTTTATTGTTCCTAGTGAAAAACTGTGCAGTAAAAACCTGTAGGGCTCACAAGATTTGAAAAACACACCATCTTTAAGGAATTTGAATCGTCTTACTCCTGTTTATCTGAACAGAAATACTTGTAGCTGACTGAGTTATCTCCGGAAAAAATCAAGTTAGAATTTAAGATTGACATACTTGGTGTCTTTTTGACAGTAAGAAATGTCATTCATCAGACATACATGCCTTACTGACATTAGGGTGATGGAGCATGTCTTATGGTAGCTCAGTGAAGCTCAGTTGTGCTTATTGTACGAAAAAGTAAAACTTGTGAATGAGAGCTATTAAGATGTTTTAAATCTATGGACAACATTTGCCTCCAGAATTTGCTCTTGTGTGTATGCAGATTTGCAGTGAATAGGAGTGCTTTTTAGCTGTTGTAAATACATTGTTTAAATTGCTATTTTTTTTTTTTCTGTAACTTCCTTTTTGTGGCTCTGGGAATTCTTGGTCTGGTTTTCTGAGAAAAACCAGGCTTATGTAATCATGTGATTTAGACATGGTCATAGAATCATTAGGGATCAGAAAGGACCTAGGAAGATCATCCAGTCCAATCCCCCTGTCACAGCAGGATCACCTAGACCAAGTCACACAGGAACACATCCAGGTGGGTCTGGAACATCTCCAGAGAAAGAGACTCCACAACTCCCCTGGGTAGCCTGTTCCAGTGTGCCGTTACCCTCACTGTGAAGAAGTTCCTTCTGATATTTATATCGAACCTCCTGTGTTCCAGTTTGCACCCATTGCTCCTTGTCCTATCACCAGATGACCTTGAGAAGAGCCTGGCTCCATGAGGTCACCCCTCAGCCTCCTCTTCTAGAGACCCAGCTCCCTCATCCTTTCCTCATAAGGGACATGTTCTACTTCCTTTATCATCTTGCTCTGTGCTGGACACCCTCCAGCAGCTCTGTGTCCTTCTTGAACTGAGGGGCCCAGAACTGGACACAATACTCCAGATGCAATCTCACTCATGTAGAATAGAGGGGGAGAAGAACCTCTCTCAATCTGCTAACCACCCTGCTTCTGATCCCCCCCAGAATGCTGTTGGCCGTCTTGGCCACAAGAGCACATTACTGGCTCATGGTCATGCATCTGCTTGCCGTGCTTGTGAGCAGCTTTTTAACACACTAGCAAATTTTAAACAAATTAAAGAGCAGCAAGTATCTGCAATAAATTTATATTCTTATATATTCATAAGAATAAAAAGCCTGCTACAGAGAGGAAGAGGAAAGGCTTTAAGAGTGCCCCTAACAAGTGAAACCCCCTCTCTACTGAGGACTTTTCTCTTTCAAGACACAAGAGAAACCCTAAGTATCTCAAAGCCAGGGAAAACGTCACCTGAAATTCACAGTTTGTTGCTAGTGAACTCAGCGCTCAGACAAAATCTGTAGTAAACCAGGCTAGGTCAGGTCCTCTCCTCACAGAGGAGCAAAACACATTTGCTTTGTGTATGTGACCTTGGTCAAGGGGAACCTAGGTCCAAATGCTGCCTGCGCATTGCTAACACCCTGATTGCTTAGACATCTTTGGATTAGGTGTGAAGATGTATTAATCATAAAGAGCTGCATTTTATGATTAATTAAGCATTCATGATGACACTTTGATATAACAAATAGATGTTCACACTAGGCTTTTTTAGGAGCCTTATTAATTGGTCTTTTATTCTGGGTTTGGAATGTGGCCTGTAGAGCCTCCATCTCCCCTCCCTTGGAATGGCATGCAGCTTTTTTACCTCCAGTGACGTTTAATCAACACCTGAGAAAGTGGTAGGTGTTCCAGGTCACAGCCACTGCAGTGATTCAAACACTGAGTACTTTTGACAGACCAGAATGCACTTAGCAAACATTCCCTTGTACTTCTTGGATGAACACAGGTAGAAATATGGGGACCTTACAACACTGTGCATTGGTTTTGTGCACTGGCTTTGTCTTGGGAGTAATCTGCTCCTCCATTTTCATATAAACAAAACGGTGAATGAAATAATTCTTTCAGCACACTCCTACTCTTTAAATTTTCATTCCTTTGTTCAGAACTCCAGTAGTTGTGAAAAAATTCACAAGTGACTCACCAGTTATTTTGAGCTACCGAGTTTTTATTTTCATGCTATGTTAAATGTATTTTCATGACAAAAGTAAAAAAACATTAAATCATTCTTAAAAAGTGTTGTGTAAAGCCTTACAATATTAGAGAGATGATCACTGTGAGGTTTTCCCATTATTTTCCAAACACAAAGGCAGTGTTGCTGCTATTACCTCCTTCCTGTGTTTCACCTTCGCAGAAAGGTGAAAACATGTTCAGGTTTATACTTCTGGTATTTTGTACCTGAAAAAAATCTGCTGCTCTTGACTACTGTGGTAAGAAAGCTTGCACACAGGAAACACTTCCTTATCAAGTCAATGCCATTCAGCTCCCAGTGACAGTACTGATGGAAAGTAAGAATGTTCAGCTAGCAGTCACTGCTTCTTCTGTTTTTTTTCAGCAAGTGGTAACTTTTTAAAAAACTACTACCCTCCTCTTGCTTCACTTAGATCTCTGAGTACAGAAGGAAGTTGACCTAAGACTGCATTTTGTTCTGTGCACAGTGACTTTGTGTTCATAAAGGACTGGAGCTGTTACAACTTGCACCCCTCCTACACCACTGCCTCTGTGCCACAGGCAAAAGGAGGTAAATCACTGAAGTGGGCTGCTTCTCAGAAGTGCACTATTAGGCTTGCTACCAGCTTCAGGTCACAATCAGGATTCAGTGGCAAGTTGCAGTCTGAAGGCTTTTTGATAGTGTTGCAATATAACTACTTCATCGGTTGTATTCTTTCCACTTCCCTCCATGAGGACAGCTTTCTATTTTTTGCTGTTAGGGAAATCACACTGCCTGGAAAAATGTCTATATTAAGATGATATATGCTGTATTTCTTCAAATGTCATTTCTTATGTTTAATGTGCAACTTGAAGGCTCTACTAAGACCCGTCTTCAAATACGTTTAAAACCTTTCACAGGCACTGAATACAGGCAGAGGATGATGCCTGACCCCCAAATGCTCTTATAAAGCAAAGTACTACGTATAAAACTATGTTTTTGACTTCTGTAACTCTTTACCTTCTCTTCTGTTTACAAAGTCTTCTGGCTTGGCCCAGAATAGTCACCTGCCAACAGGAATATTAGCCAAGAGAAAGGAGAACAACTGGAAAGCCCCAATACATTTTACTTCAATGCCAGAGATGCTCTTTAGCCAGGGAGAAGGGCCTGCATTCTGCAAGCTTCAGCATAGTCTGCTGGGAAAACAGCTGTTCTGTGACAGACACAAATATCTATGAAAATCTTTTAAAAGAAAGGAATAAGTTTACACTGCTATCTGCAGCCCCAGGAGAAAAATGAGGTCTTTCATGTAGTAGGCAGAACATATGGCTGTATGGGAGATCTACAGCCTGCTTACAGCAGCCAGGGCAGAAACTCAGTCTCACCTTTCTCACAGGAAGGTGCTTCTATGCCTCTTCATCCCATAGCAAAACCCATGGAGGTATTTCCTCCATGCAGCCACTGCTATGGAAGGAAAGTGTACAACTTCTCCAACATCAATACAGAAGGAGAGTAACTGACAATGGAGTAAGACCTGTGCTGAGAAATTTAAAAAAATGGCATTGCTTAGTGTTCTAAAACGGAAAGTGAACAAATTGCAGAGAGAGAGTCTGGGAAGACACAAGGAAATTTGGGACAACATATTTCTAAGTCTTCACCTGATGCTTGAAAAATTGGTTGTTTTCCCCTCTAATGCAAACACCTTTTTCCTTAGTGCAGCCAAACAGCTTCAGGACAGTGACAGTGGTCAGAAGATACAAGGTCTGGTAATGAAGTTCTTAATGGAAAATCCTTAAATGGTGTTTAAGTAGAAACACATCTACCAATGGAATGTATCATTACTAATGATTTCATTTGCTGTGGGTTTTTTGCATCTTCAAACTCTTTGCGTGACTTCTTGGAGAACACGGATCACAAAGTACTCTGAGGTTAGTGGGATATTTTCATTATTAATCCCTCCTAGTATAATATCTGAAGCAAACTTTTTAAGAGTTTACAAAAGACTAGGGAAATTTAAAAGGATATTTAAAAATACAGTAATACTGCTTTACATAAAGGCACACATCTGCAAATCTAGGTGCGGAACGAACAATCTCATTACTGTAAAATTGAATAGTTTCAAATGCAAAACGCTGAATTTCCAAAAGCTGCTAGGAGTAGCCTTTCTGTTTTATGCACTATTTGAGTGGTGTGCAACAAGCTGTAACTGAACATTTGTTCCACATTTTGCTGAATGAAGAATGAAAGCAAGGCAGCTAAGGTATCTTCCCTGCAGAGAGTAAAGATGAACAAGTAGGGACCTGCTGCAGGGAGTGAAAAGGAGAGATGTGTAGCTACCAGCAGTGTGTGCTGCAGTGATGATTATTTGGGGGTCGTGGGAGAAAGAAGCAAGAAACTGCCAGAGCTAGTATGTGTCAGCCATTAAAAAAACTCAACTTTAAGCTGTAAACTAGGGGTGTTCTATCAGTAGTGTAGCTATTAGCTATAGTGCTAATAGGGAATAAAAGACCCAAATCCTCATTTGGTGTCTCTCTTGCAACTAGCAAAAGTTTGCTAGTGGATGGCTGTTCTCAGAAGACAATCATCAGTAACAGCTACCAGGATTTACTATCAGCCTCGTGAATGTGGCTAAGCATAAGCACATAGGAGCTGCATTGTCAAATCATACTAGTCATGAAGCCATTCCTTTAGCTGGATGTTGGACTTGCACGAAGTCTGTTGGATAAAGGATTATGACCTCTTTTGCTAACAATCCAGCTCCATTTAGACCCCTAGGTCTACTTACCTAGGAAGTCTGTGGTAAATGCTGTTGGGGAAAGATAAGTGAAATTCTATGAAAAGAAGGATGGTATAAAAGCAGGCAGGCTGTCACAAGAGATTAAATTTTGGGTGATGAAATGTGCCTAAAATTTGTTCTGGAAACAGAATTCTTCTATCTAGCACACAGGCTTAGCATCGCTAATGTCAGCATAAATGTATCCTGTCACATCAGTATGTCCCTCCTTCACCGTGCTGAGAAGCAGGATGAAGGAATTTCAGGAATTACAGTCATCCAGCCTGGTGAGCTGTTTAGCATCATTGGCAGGTTTCATTCATGTGTGGACACCCACATATTGTGGACAACCAGATTTGGCATTGATTTTGTGAATGAAATCTCCAACAGCATGAAAACTCTGCTACTGCTACCACTGTACCTGCATGTAGCTTTACGATGGGCAGAGGAGCTGCCAGTACTGCTGAGAACTGAAATTGCATGGGCACCTGACAAGCATTCTCTTTCTCTTTTTTGTTCTTCTTTTCCCAGTTTTTCCTCATGTTTTGATGTTCAAAAATCCAAAGATCATGCACCTCATTAAATGAAATGAAATAGAAATAAAAATAAACAATACCTAATGTAGCATGATGGAACAATGCAGTGCCATTCCGATTAGAAGTATAAGGAACAGTCTGCCAAATTCTCCTTCCTTATCCCTTGGCTGAACATCTTTTCTATGTTTGCAAAGGCAATATACCAGTTTCTACCTCTGGATTAAGTAAACTGACTCACTGACTCATTTACAAAAAGTACACAGTGCAAAGAGTAACTTAACGTCTCCTTAGTAAGTGCTTGGACTCATCACTTCTTTTTTATAATAATTTTTAAATCATTTACTGTTAAAAAACACTGGATCCCTGGTGTCTGGGATGAAGTTTATAAGGAATGTTATTGTGTTCCAAGAGATGCTGCCATCAGATATATGCAGAGGAGATTTAAAAAAATTGTATGAAGTATGTTCATTCTATGGGGCAGAAAAAATGCAGTTTTATACTGAGCACTTTAGGATGTGCTAAAAATCGTGGGGGAGGGTTATACAGTATTGTGTGTGCCATGTCATCCTAAATGTTTGCTAGGGAATAGGTCGAGCCTTAATAATTAGAAAAGTTCCTTATATAGGAATTTTTCAGTCCATCTGTGCTGTATCCTGTGGGAAGAGCTCTTAGCATCTGCTTCTTTTTTAAGAAATCAAAGGAAGATATCTGATCTGTAGGATGGATTTGCAACACAAATCTTTCTTTTTTCCCTTGTACCATTGCATTGTGTTGTAAAGGAGTTCTCCAGTGTCCACAGTTCTAGTTATCTACATGGAGACCTCGACTGCATCCTACTTACATAAATCCATTACAACAGTTTTCAGTAAGGTCCATAAGCTAGACTGAAAATAAATACTGCATATTGAGAACTGTTTTTCTTTCTACCTTTTAAAAACCTTTATTTCATAATTCTATCTGGTATAGAAATCAAACTTGAAATTCTATTTGCCCTGATAATACTAATGTGTTTGGATGTCCCAGCAAGGGACAAAACATGCCAGATGAAACACTTGTGAAATAAAGGATATTGAACTAATTTAGAAATTGGTGTAATACACAAATGTGACTGATGGTAATTTATCTTATTGTTCATGCTGCCAGCACTGCAGCTGTTCTAGTAAAAACTTAAAAAACCTGATTTCCAGCTGTCTTAGGAAACCCAAATAATTCTAGTCCTAGTTTATTTCATTTCAGCATTGTTTCAAATCAACACTGTCAAGAGAATATAAGGACTTATTGCAAGAATTATTTTTATAGGTTTTTATAAGGTATGGAACAATAATTACATGGTAAATGATGCATATGATCTGAATTTAGGTATACAATGATTTGGTTTGGAAGAGACCTCAAAGATCTTACAGTTCCAACCCTCCCAGCACATTCCACTGGACTAGGTGACTCAAAGGTCTCATTCAACCAAGCCTTAAACACATGCAGCAATGGACAATGCACAGCTTCCCTGGGCAACTTGTTCCTATGTCCCACCACCCTGACAGTAAGGAGCTTCTAATTTCTAATCTAAATCTTCCCTCTTTCAGATTGAAGCTGTTACCTGTTGTCTTATCACAAGTCCATTTCACGGTCCCACCCTAGCTTTCCTGTAGGCCTCCTTCAGTTACAGGAAGGCTGCAATAAAGTTCCCCTGGATCCTTTTATTCTCCAAGCTGAAAAACCCCAACTATGTCTGCCTGCCTTCATAGGAGAGATGTTCCAGCCCACTGATCCAGCCCATGTTCTTTTTTTTGTGATGGAGGATTCAGGGCTGGATGCAATACTACAGGTGAGGTCTTGCAAGAACAGAATAGAGGGGGAGAATCACCTCCCCTTGACCTGCGGTTCACACCTCTTTTGATACAGCCCAGGATGCAGTTACCTTTCTTGGATGCACTCATATTGTTGGCTCACATTGACTTTTTCATCAACCAGTATACTCTTCCTGAGCAACCACTGCTCTGAGTAGCTACTGCTCATAATTGAGGTGATTTGCACATCACAGGCTACAGAGAGACCAGTTACTTTCCCATCTGTAAATGAACAGGAAAAAATGTTCCTGGAGACTTTGCTTTGCTATCTCCCTTTCCTTCATTCATTTCATTCAGTAGTGTAAAAGTGACTTATATAGCATGCTCTCTGGGCTGCTAAGGAGTTGAGTCAACTCAGTAGCTATGCTCTGAATCTCTTGACACAAGAACTGTCTCCTCAAAGACAGGAGGGAAACCGTCTCAGAAACAGCTGCTGTGATTATTGAGGACAGGCATCAGTCATGTCCTGCCAAATCACTCAAACAGAACTTTTAACAGTCTATTAAAATCTACTCTTGCAATTGTCTGTGCACAGAACTCAACAGTGTGGAAAAAAATTCAGCTCATTACTGGTAGACAATCTGCCTACACCCTTCTCCATTTTGGAGAGAGATTGCCCATAGTCCTTCACAGGTATTTTATCCTGCCTACAAAATGACAAGTTGTAGTATCTCTTATATACTGTAATTATACAGTATAATCATAATGCATAAAATGATGAAATCAAACTGCTGCTGGGAAACACCTTTCTCTGACATTAAAACCAAAATGATTCATAATAATACTAAGCTATACAATACGGATGAACTTTTAAAAAGTAGTAAAATAGAAGGAAGTATACAAAGTTTCTGGAATGGTGCAACTGGAGATGAGATAGGAGAGTCCTAAAAGCACTGAAAAGGAGACTCTTGCTGCCTTTGTAGGAGTGCAGAAATTCCTGTTGCAGCTGTAGCTGTGTTTACGATCTGCCTTTAGTACTAGGTGCTGGATAGTAGCTAGAAGATGCTTGCAATTTATTTACAAATGTAGTACATTGCACCAATAAATTATATTAAACATGCCATTTACCCACTGATCTCAAACCCTTTGTCCTGAGGAGAAAGCAAACTCACGTTTTCCTGTGGTAGGCTCTGTACCAACTTTGTAGTAATTAGGCGGCTATTCCAGTTGACAGAAGATAGGGAGATCATCTGATGGCAACTTCCCCTGCTGGAGCTAAAGCCAAGACTGAGCAAGTGTTCTATACCTCTTCCTTTGCCTCTGTAACTCAGTGAAAACTCTCTCAGTCTAGTCCAAAAGCAAAAGAGCACTTGTTTTTTGCTGTGTAATTCATGTCAGTCTATTTCAGTATTTATAAAATCGAAATAAAAAAATGCCCCACCATAAAGAAGAATTCACAGTTTGTTCTCAATGTTATTGTGAGATGCTCTGGAATCAGTGTTACCACTAAGCTGTGCTCAATAAAGTTAAAACCCAAGAGTGTCTACAGCTGACCTGTAAACAACTGATAACCTTGCCAGGAGAGCACAGTAGTACATGTCATATCAAACTGAAATGCAAAATTATGGCATAAGGTAGTATTAAAAACAGTATGCTGGTTTTAAATCAGGAGTGGTGTTGCTTGCTTTTTCAAATGGAAGTAGTCATGAAGTGCCCTAGTACTCTGCTAAACAAGATAGTTTAGTAGTCAAATTCTTGAGAAAAGGGAGAGAAAGGGATTGATCACACACTCTGGCAAGAAGTTCTCACTCATAAGAAAGCTGCATAATTAATGCTAAGTATTTTAAAGCCATGAATTGTGATTCCAATGTAAGCTTTGAAAATAGAAAAATGTACCTTGGCGATATTCCCTAGGAGGTGGGGGGCACCCCGTTGACACTTAAGTCAGAAATTGAGAACCAGGAATCTGAATAAATGTATATCAAAAGGCTATGCCTTGTCCTTTAGTGGAAATTACATGAACTTATCTGTCAGGCAGAATCTGGTAAGGAAATTAAGCTGCAACCCTATATGTAGCAACCAAGTTAAACGCTTCAATTTTGCTAATTTTTCGTTTCAAAGGATGATTATTCAACAAGATATTTTTACAATTCATTTACAGTTTATACATTCATGCTAGTTCTCCAAAGATGCATCACCAGAGGAGACTGCTGCTCTAACAACAGTTAACTCACTGATTATAGAAGCCAGCACCTTAAGGTAACAAAGAAAACCTGGGATGCAGAAGAGAACCCCCGACAGTAGTTGAAGATTCCTCACTTAACTAGAAATAAAATCAGCAGAGGAAGTGAAAGAAACATAATTAGAAAACTGAATTTTGTACCAGACATTTTTCTCCTATATGCAATGTCTGCTGCAAAGCAGTAAAAGCTGTTTAACAATTCTGTGTCATCTAAGATATAAAATTAAAATGGAGTCTGTAGTTGGGGTTTTCACAGCTACTTAATAGATTTAGACCTTAGAGCATGTCTCTTATGCTGTATTACTCTCTTTCTATTTTGGTGTCTTCTAAGAGCCAAGAAGATAAGGAGAGGGAAGATAAGCTTTCATCTAAATTTGTAGTGATTATATGTATATACTTAAATCTGTGGCACTCTTAGCTATGAAGAAAGCCTTGAAAGGGGAAACTCACATCCATCATCCATCTTGTCTTCTTCTCTGGAAATACTCGAAACCCTCCTGAACATGGTCAACTTCAATCTGCTCAAAGTGAACCTGGTGTAGCAGTGGGGATTGGTTCTGTGATCACATAGGTAGACACAGAACATTTGGTGAGATAAGGCCAATGGGATCCTGGGGTGTATTAGGAGGAGTGTGTCCAGCAGATCGAGGGAAGTTCTTCTCCCCCTCTACTCTGCCCTGGTGAGGCCTCATCTTGAGTACTGTGTTCAGTTTTGGGCCCCCCAGTTTAGGAGGGACAAGGATCTACAGGAGAGGGTCCAGCGGAGGGCTACGAGGATGATTAGGGGACAGGAGGGCATGGCTTATGAAGAGAGGCTGAGGGACTTGGGGCTTTTTAGTCTGGAGAACTAAAAAGGGGAGATTTGATAAATGTTTATAAGTACCTGAAGGCTGGCCAGGAGGGAGGGGGCAGGCTCTTTTCACTTGCTCCCTGTGATAGGACAAGGAGCAATGGGTGTAAGTTGCAGCAGAGGAGGTTCCGCCTCAACACAAGGGGGAACTTCTTTGCTGTGAGGGNTGTCCTGCTCCGGCAGGGGGGTTGGACTCGATGATCTCTTGGGTCCCTTCCAACCCCTAACATCCTATGAATCCTATGAATCCTATGAACAGTCTTAGTACTGAAATATTTCACACTAGGTTTCCTGTACACCTTCCTTACTGTCTTAGTGAAGAAAGCTCCTCTGCGCTGATCTCTGTCCTGCCACATTGCTTGAAAGTACATTTTCTGATTGTTAACAGTACCTTGAATATCTTTATCTTCTGGTACGGTTCCTTCTGTGACTCCAGTGGAGGCATGTCCTGGCTTAAGGTAAAGAAATAACAGAACCGAAATAATTATGTTCAGTGATTTTACTTTTTAGTTCAGTCTTTCCTAGGTAACTGCACTTTATGCAGTTAACAGTGTGCTTTTGCAAACAGTATCTGCTTCTAAAAGTGATAACACCTGGTGTTTACAGTAACTACCAAGAATTGACACACAGAAAGACTCTTCCTTAGACTTGCTGCTCCTGAGAACAAGGTCACTGCTAAATATTTTGTGCTATGTTGAGGGTGCAGTGAGAAACCACAGCTGCAGGGAGGACTATACAGGACAGGTAACGCTGCACTGACCAACAAGGTCATTCCATGTATGCCATATTTGGTATAAAGCTGAGGGACCATGAAGGTGTTTCCTCTTGCTCTTTTCTCTCTGATCTCTTCACTCTTTTCTTCAATAGTCGGTGTCCAAGGAGAACTCTGTTCTGCCTTTAATCCCAAGCAAAGATTTAAGATTCCAGCTCCTGAAGTCAGTTCTTGTCTGCCACTGAGCCCAGTCTGGGACTTCCCCAGCATCTGTGGCTCAAGAGGCAGGCTAGCAGGGGTGACTCTGTTGTGGATGTCTATTACAGG
>VZRI01008986.1:2970-23624 GCA_013397515.1 Upupa epops
CCCCCGCCGCGATCCTCTCCTGCGCAGACGGCGCGGCGGCGGTGCGGGCAGCATGTGGGCTGCGGGGCCGCTACTCCTCCTCCTCCCGCTGCTGCTGCTGCTGCTGCGGCGCTGGCGGCTGGGGACGGCGCGGCTGGACCCGTCGGGCCGGGCCGTGCTCATCACTGGCTGCGACAGCGGCTTCGGACACCTGCTGGCGCTGCGCCTGCACCGCCTGGGCTTCACCGTGTTTGCGGGATGCCTCTGCCCCGGCGGCGCGGGGGCGCGGCGGCTGCAGCGGGAGGGGGAGACGCGGGGCCGCCTGCGGGTCCTGCCGCTCGATGTCACCTGCGACCGCGACGTGCTGGCAGCTAAGGAGCTGGTGCTGAGCCACCTTCCCGAGAGAGGTGAGCGCCAAGGCGGGACGGGACGGGACGGGAGGCAGCGGGACCCCCACCGCAGCCCCTCGGGGCTGCCGGACCGGGGGCTGAAGGCACGGACAGCCGCAGCAGCAGCGGTCCTCTACCAGGAGAATCCCTGAGGTGCAGGGCTCCCCGCGATCCAGCCCCCCATGCCAGCAGGAGCAGTTCACAAGGGAAGCAGAGAAGTTGCAGCAGGGGAAGTTAATGTTGGATATTAGGAAAAGTTCTTCATGGAAAGGGTCATTGGAACAGGCTGCCGAAGGAAGGGGTTGAATTGCCATCTCTGGACGTGCTTAAAGGTTGTGGAGAACTGGAGCTGAAGGACATGGTTTAGTGGTGGCCTTGGGACAGCTGGGGTAATGGTTGGACTTGGTGATTGTAAAGGTCTTTTCCAACCTAAATGATTTGGTGATTCTAAGAACTTGTGCAGGTGTCTGAGATGGTAGGAAGGACATCCTGGGCATCGTTTGTAAGGGGGGGATGAGCAAAGGGAATGCAGAGAGGGCAGCCAAACACCATCACTCCAAATGTCCTCCCTGTCTTCTTCTTCCCCCAGGCCTATATGCTGAGCATGATGTTGTTTGGTGTGGAATATCCCTTTGGTCAGTTTGGGTCACCTGTTGAACTGTCTCCTCCCAGCTCCTTGTGCACCTCCAGTCTCTCTGCTGGGGTGAAGAGCAGAAAGTGCCTTGAGTTGGTGTAAGCACTGCTTAGCAATAACTAAAACAACCCAGAACTACCAACACCATTTCCAACACAAACCAGAGCCCATAGGAGCTACTATGAAGAAAAATTAACTCTGTTCCAGCCAAACCAGCAAAATCAGAAAAGAAAAGGTAATTTTACAGATCCAGGCAGCACAGAGAGGATTTGGGAAAACTCCCAATTAACAAGTAACCTCCCTGCTAAGTTTGTTAAATAAAAAGGAGCACAGGAGTTATTTTAATGTCTGCTGTCAATGAAGTGAAATGCCACAAGTCTTCTTCAGAATATATAAAATGTAGGGGCATAAATATTTTTATCTCAAATGTAAAGAAACTGTGAGGATCCTCTACTTACATAGAGTATGTAAGCAAAAGACTTCAGTAGGAGTTACCCTTCTTAGCACTTCTGAAAACAGATGTCTTGTTTTCTTTGGTATTTCAACTTAGGAACCCACTTTCAGTTCAATGATTCATCTGGAGCTGAGTTCTCATACCAACCCATTTATTTATTAAAGAGAGGAACTGTCAGTTCTTTACATTTGGGTTGAAGATTGCTTGTGATGAAATTCTACTTCGTTATGAGTGAGAATACCGAACCATTTGTGATCACATTTATGTTCTGAACACACCTACAAAGTGAGGAAAAGTGTGTGACATTTTATCTGGTACTCAGAGGTTCCCAAGCATGGCCAGCAGAACATGTGCCTTGATGGCCTAGCAGTTAGGGAATGCTCCACAGTGAGACCTTAGGACAATTCCCATAGTGGATCGCCGAGAGCAGCATCCAAGGCCTACACCAGGAGGCTGACAAACCAAGTGTGAGTTGGACACTTGCATGATGGGTCTGGAACATCTCCAGAGAAGGAGACTCCACAACCCCTCTGGGCAGCCTGGTCTAGTGCTCCCTTACCCTCCCTGGGAAGTTCCTGCTGATACTGATAGGGAACCTCTTCTGTTCCAGCTGGCACCCACTGCCCCTTGTCCTGTCACCAGATGCCCTTGAGAAGGGCCTGGTTCCATCCTCCTGACACCCACCCCTCACAGATATATAGACAGGAATGAGGTCTCCCCTCAGCCTCCTCTATGCACTCTGCTGCTCCTTTCAAACTTGCAGGACACTCCTGTGCCTCTTTGTATTTCCATGAAGCCGATTGATCCTGGTCAGCATCACATACTCTTGTTCTAGACTTGAGACGTGGACAAGGTAAGGAGTACAGTTTGTAAGGGAGAGCTCTCCAGATAAGAAGGTGGCAATGAACAGAGGGAGTGCTAGAAAAGCAGGACTATGATAAGAGAAGGAAAAGATGACTAAAAGGGAAGCAATTTTCTACACCAAGTAGACTATTCAGTATAAAAAGTATGAAAAGACTTGACATTAGGAAAAGATTATTAATGAAAGAGTGACCTGGTTTTGGAACGGGCTGCCCACGGAGGTGGTTGAGTTGCCATCCCTGGAGGTATTCAAGGTTAGGCTGGATGAAGTGCTGAGTGGCATGAGCTAGATGTCAGATGTTAGGGTTACTTGGTTGGTTTTAGGTTGGACTGGATGATCCTTAAGGTCTTTTCCAGCCTCATCAGTACTGTGAGACTGTGAAAAGTCTGGAATAAAACAGTACTCCCTACAGCTTCTGCTTACGCCATGAGTAGCTGTGCAATAACTAACCAAGGCTCCACCTTGTCCTCTCTATTGTGCAAGGGTAGAGATCCTAACTACTGGTGACATACCTAACTGGATGTTCTGCCACTTCCTAGTTTGTTTCTTTCTAATTACTTGTTACAGCCTGTGAAAAGGATGGCAAAGCCATCCTAATGGCATATAGCTCATTATCTAGGGCCGTGTCTCCATGAAAAAATCTGCTGTCTCTGATGCATTTCTTCTGTCTCATTAGTTTTTATGCTTGTGCACACACTGAGAAGACTTTCTGAAACAGTCTTTTCTAGCTTAGAAAGTAAAAGCTCGTTGCGCTTGCACATTAAAACCAAAATGAAGTCAGTGGGACTTTGAAGCATGGTCATAGATTCCTAGAATGGTTCAGGTTGGAAGGGACCTTCAAGATCATCTAGTTCCAACCAGGAACACCCCCCACTAGACCAGAGTGCTCAAGACCTCATCCTGGCCTTGAACACTTCCAGGGAGGGGGCAGCCACAACCTCCCTGGGCAAATCTCCCATGTTGATTTGCTGCTCTGCTGCCAGCCTCAGTAGTTCTCAGCTTTTCTTGTGTTTAAAAAGAATTTCTCTTCCTTTCCTTGCCTGTTGTGGAGCTGGTGACATGCAGCTAGCTGGAAGGGAGGGATATCTGTTCTAGTCCTGACTTTTACTTCAAGGTTACAGAGTAGTCTTCTTCACTTCATTAAAATGCCCTTCTCATGGAACCCACCCAGTAGGCCTGTGGTACCGTGTTTTAGCCCAGATTTCCTATTCAAACTGACTCAGCCTTGCAGTGAGGACAACCACAATATAAGAGTCTAAGCAAAGGATGATGACTCATGAATGGAGTCTCAGCTGGCCTGCTACCACAGGCCCCCTGCATTGCCACAGATCGGTTTGTTCCCTCTCTTTTGTTTAATGAAATATGGCAAATCATACTCTCCTTCCTTTGGCTCATTTCCTTCAGGTCTGAGCTGGAGTTGTTCAGGAAAGAGCCTGTCATTTTAGCATAAGGTCAGGTTTAGACAAGAAACTCCAAAGTCCCCAGAACAACACATTCACATTTAGAAAGTCTGGCTGAATTGAGACATGATCTGTTTGTAGGCATAGAAATTACTTGAGTTTCAAAAGGGCTGGCGAGCACATTGCTTGATGGCCTTGAAGAGGGAGAGTTGAAGAGAAAACCATCAGGCATCTTCTGAGCCTAAGTAAGGACTTGGATTATGTGCTCTTTGGTCAACATATCTTGAAGTAGAAGTTATCTGGAAGGTTATGTGAGAGCTAGTGCTCTCCTGAAAGCCTCTCTAATCTTAAGTTAGGTTTCCTAAAGTGATTCATTAGATCCCCAACTATATCTTTTAATCTTTGTCCTCAGGAGCCGTTTTCCCAACACAGAGATCAGTGAAAAGCTCTTTGATATCCAGTTCTGCTTTCTGGTTTATTTATTCCCTGCCTGATGTAGCACCACCTCACACTCCTCTTCCTAAACTGTACTGTAACTCAGATCTGTTTTGACAGTCTGAGTGATTTTTCCCTTCCAGACCAACCTTCAGCTGCTTTTTCCTGGTCTGTCTGTGCATGGACACTGAGGAAATGCAGTGTTTCTCTCCTTCTGCTGTTCAATTCTTGCCTCTCTTCTGGACTTTCATCTAAGGACCACATTTCTCACATTACCTGAGCTGCATTTGTCCAAGCAAATACACAAAACCTTTTGTGTGCAGGCTTATAGCATTATTGTTTACCACAATGGGTTCAGGGAAGGAAGACCAAAGCTGACTCAAGCCCCCTGAGCTCAGCGAGTTGTTTCTCAGGAGGTAGGAAATACTAGGAATAACGAACTGTTTGCTATTTGGGTAGAATTTTGCAAATGCATTGAGCTGAACCAAGTGGCAGGAAAATCTGTGAGAAGTATCAGAACATTTCCCACTCAGGAGTGGCAGAATGTTCTGAGAAACTGTGTGTTGGCTCTAGGGCAAACAAAACGTTTTGAGCTGACCCTGAGCAAACCCTCTGATGTTTCTCTTAATCTTCTCTTCAGGAAAGTCTGCTGCAGTTTAAGTCAAGCCAGTTTTACTCCTCTTGACTTTTGATTTGGCCACTACACAGAAAGGAGGAGTCATTTTCCCGTGAACTCTGACTGTTCAGACACACAGACCTCTCCACTAACCATCTGGAATCTTTGAAGTGCATGAGGCAAGCGGTTGGAGAGAAGACTTCAGCCTTGCATGCTACATTCTGTGTTCCACAGCTTGGAAAAAGAGGAAGAAAATCAATTACCTGAAGTTTAATGGCTGTGCTTCTGAAAGCCTAATGAACTCAGGAATGTGTGGAACAAGTGCTGTACGGGATGCAGTGGCAGATGCAAAATGGCTTTTTTTTTAATTAGAAAAGATGAAGCTGAGATCATGGAATGGCTTTTACAATGATGTCAGGCTTTAGTTTGTGCTGTGTTAGAGCTAGGTTATATAAAAATAAACCTGAGTACAGAGACTTCCAGCCTTAAGTAGAAGCAGATGGGATGCACAGCCACTCAGTCCATCTGCAGATCAGATAATGCGCAAGTATAAAAATATTGATAATTAGCTTTGGCAGAGGACTCTCTGACCCATTGATCTTCGTTTTTCTGGGAGGGCAGTTGGATGGGGCTAGTTCTTTTTTAAGAAGGAGAAATACAGAGAAATGATGGAAAAAGAAATGATGGAAATGTCTAGAAGAGTGGAAATGAGGTGCTGCATTACTAGGGCAGCCATCAGTCTGCTTCTCAAATTCTAAGGGAGGTCTAGTGTCAAGGATGTCTGTCTGTGTGACAGACTGCTGAGTAATGGCTTGTTCTGGAAGACAGAGACATCCAAGCTCTGGTAAATTCCTGACACTGAGCGTTCAGCTCTGAGAGGTCCAGTGAAAGAACTTGGTTTCTTTCTCTGTTTGAATGTCATTGCATAAGCAGTGCATGTGCGCTAGGAAAGCTTACAGATACTGCTTTACAAACTCATTCAAACATGTTTCAGTTTTAACTGTTGTGAATGAAAGCCTGTAGTATCAGCTCTTGGCAGGGCTCTGGAATGACCAAGATGTCATTGCAGTAGCTTTGTCAGAAAAGATTAGGAAGAGATGAATTCTGACCAAAGGGTTTGGCAGTACCTTCACTAGGGTGGCCAGAGGTACCAGACGCTACAGCAGGAATGGCATCACATCCATGCTCCATACTCTCTGTCCAGGAGAAGGGAGAGAGGGATTGTAACCCACTGTACCTCATCAGAAGCCTATGATTGGAAATCTCTTGAAGGCATGGCAAAAATAACTTGCTTCAGACACATAGGAAAACTCTTTAAAAATGTGCATAATTAAAACTGTCAGACTGGCAGAGCCAGGCTGCAACCTTGATTTTTCAGTGCTACTCACATGTTTACTCCTTAGTTACTCTGCTCGTCACCCTAGAGATACCCCTAGTGTGGATTTGAGGACAGAAATGTTTTCAAAAGCACTGCTATTCACTGCTTTGCTGTAACTCTACAGATATGTGCACTGACAGCAGGAACAGGTCAGCACGGCTTAATCAGCATTTACTCAGCACTTCAGCTCCAAACTGCGAGCACTCTGCGCTGCAACAAAAAGCATTTCCAGCAGCTGAGGTCCTACGCAGTGAGCGGCGCTCACACACAGTGTTCTGAAGCTCTGGGCTAATGGGCTGCAGAGAGCTGCGTCAGAGCAAGCTTTGCTGCTGTCAGATCTACACTTATGGACACTGGACTCTTGTTGCGTTTCATGGGGCTGGGCTCCTTGGCACTGAACCCCATTGTTGTCTGGAAATAGAGTTGTCCACGAGTGAAAAATATAAAACCTCAATTTTTAAAAAGATTACAAATACTCTGTCTGCCGACGACTCAGTTCCTTTCCCCAGTGCTGTGCCTGTGTATCTGATTCTGGCTGATTCAGAAGGACTCAAGGCTTAAATCCTGGAAAACAAGCCAAGACTTAGGCTCCTAAATTAGTTCAGGCACTTTGAAAATATTACCCCTTAGCCTTTAGACTGCTTAATATGACTTTCACAAAGCTGCTAATAGCACACAGTGGGATTGCAGTAATTAAAATATCATGGTACAGTAATTGGCTTTGGCAGGAAGATGTGTTCTCCCGGATCATGTTATTCATAAATAACATAAGATGACTATAAAGTGAGTAATTATTAAATAGCACCGAGACTTTTACCGTTGTCTTGGTTTCAGCTGAGATGGAGTTAAGTTTCTTCCCAGTAGCTGGTACAGTGCTGTGGTTGGGATGTAATGTGAGAACAAGGTTGGTAACACACTGATGCTTTAGTTGTTGCTAAGTAGCTCTTATCCCAAGTCAAGGATTTTTCAGTTTGTCTGGCTCTGCCAGTGAGGAGGTGCACAACTTCTGCTGGGAGGGAGCGTGGCCAGGAGAGTTAACCCCAGCCAACCAAAGGGATATTTCATACCCTGGGGTGTCACACTCCGTGTATAAATCAGGGGGAGTTGTAAGGGATCACTGCTCAGGCACTGGCCAACAGGTTATGAGCAACTGCATTGTCCATGTCCATCACTTGCCTTTTCTTGGGGTTCAGTTTTCTCCCTTTTTGTTACTATCGTGTTTTTTAGATCGTTACTGTTTTATTGTCATTCCTAAATTGGTTTTTTTCAGTTCTCACCCTCAACCTGAGCGGGAGGAGGAGGAGGAGTGAGCAGTGCGTGGTGCTTAGCGGCTGGCAGTAGTCCAAAATATGACCACACACACATTCCTAATTAAAAACCCCCCACCTGGCTGCACTTAACCAGAAAAGACAGACAACCCAACTAAAAAAGTCGTTTCCAAGGGTTCAAAACACTGGTGGTGTTTTGTTACCTAACGGTGGTGGTGTTTTGTTACCTAACAGTGGCTGTTTTGCAGTGTAGGATGCTTGTTGAGACTTTTCTCTTCCGTAGGTTTCTGGGGGCTTGTCAACAATGCAGGGATATCAACATTTGGGGAGACAGGCTGGCTGTCCATGGAGAAATACGAAAAATTTGCTGATGTGAATCTCCTTGGGAGCATCAGGACAACCCTGGCATTTCTTCCCCTTCTAAGGAAATACAAGGGTAATGCTAATCCACTGTTATTTAGAGTTGTAGAATAATTAGCTTACTATAATCAGGGTAATGTAGCATCTATAAAAAAGCGCCTTAATTGTCTCTCATTGAACTAGAATGACAGCCTCCTTCTGTGTGGCCTGGAAGAGCAACTTGATCCTTAAAAGATGGTAAAGTCACAAGGGGGAAAAAATACCCTATTGATTTTGTCTTTACAATACATAAAGTAATTACAAATAATGAACTATCTCAGTGTTTGAGTCAAGAAATAGGAGATTTTTAATTCCAGGCAAGATGTTGTTAGTACTGACAATCAGAAATCACAAATCTTGCCTAACATCATTATTTAGGCTTTACTCTTCTGCTGTTTGGCACTTAGGAGAGGAAGGAGGTGACAGACATCCAGCTTCCAGCCCTGGGTCTAGCAGGACCCTCCCTATGACCTTGCTCAGGAAGCCTCACATGTGTGAAACACTGCCAGGCAGAGAGGTGTTGCATCTGATGGTATAAACATTTGCACAGACTGCTGTACACAAGGCCTTTATCCTTTCTTCTGAGAAGAAATGTCTGATATGGAGCAGCGTGGCTCCATTGCTTTGCAGTTCGTTCCCTACCCATCCCTATCTGGGGATACCCTTTTCCATTCTCCCTGTTTTGCTTAGCTCTTACCTTGTCTATTGAAGCTGTAAATTCCTTAAGGTGAGGATTTGTTCTGTGGGTACACAGTAAGGGCTAGACTTCACCTGGAAGCCCCAGACATCGCTGTTTCACAAGATGTTGGTAAGATAAAGGCATCCCCTTTCTGGCTCCTCTGCCTCTTTCTGCTTGGTTGTCTTTGGTTGATGATATTTTGATGCAGAAAGAAAGGAAACCTTTATATGCTGCAAGCTGGATGTGATTTCATAAAGGAATGTGCTACTGCATGTGACTAGCAAGTGCATTCTGTGGCTAGTTCTGGGGAGACAGCACTATTTTCCTGTGATTGCCCACTTACTGCTGCAACTCTGATGTTGGCCCACCAGGGCCATTTGCCTGACTTCATGCATTGCCAGGGGTTACTTTGAAGAGAGTGAGATTAATTGTGGCTATGTTATGCACATGCATAAGCTTTTAGATTTGGGTCAGGATGGCTGCTTCTATCTCAGAGCATTTTGCATCTTGCTCCTGGCTGTTGAAGCTGCCTTGCCTGCACTTCATTTTCACATCCCATCTCTGCAGGAGAGAAAGCCAGGACACTGCTAGGAAGAATCCTAGGTTTCCTTCACTGCAGGAACAGCCAGGGCAGCTAATCTGTTTGTTTTTGGGGGCAGCAGGTCATCTCACCAAAAGAAGAGCTTGAATTATGGCTGTCAGAGTGTTCACCTGGGAAAGCTGGGTTACCTTAGGCAAAGAAAGAAACTGAACGACATGTCCCACATGCTGGAAGCATGTCCCAAATCACTTAGCTACCGCATAAAAAGAAGGCAGAAGCCATCCTACTATCACCCCAGTAGCTGTGTTTGGAAGGGAGGGATTTACTGCTATATTAGGATGAGCATGTGTTTCAAGAAAAACTTTAGGATTATTAATACTTGTAAAGTATTGTCTTCCATCATATAATTAAGCATCCTACTCATGAGAGGAACACTTCCCTCTAACTTTTCCAGATGGCCGGGCCAGCTGATGTAGCATCTTTCTCAGCAAGCTGTTATTTGTTCCCCGATTATTGTATGTAAGAATTATTCCAGACGCTGTGTAGGAAGGCAGGGAACTTAGCTCAGAATGACAGATTTCACTGCTCTCCCATGATACCCTTTTGGTGTCTCACAAGCCTATACCATTTGGTCAGCTCTAGGGCCCCAACAGTGTCTACATCTGTGGCAGCAATAAGAGGGCAGCTGTGTTCTCTGCATTGTTTTGTTTCCATCTCTTTCATCCTGCCTCAGACTCAAAAGGAATAAGCAGCATGCTGGGACTCTGTTACACTTTGTCTAGTCCAGCACCTGAAAGTTGATGGAAGGAAGGCTTTGGTGTGAAGTTCCTTGCTTGACAGAGTTTAGTGGTGCTTAGCTTTGGGGCTGCATGCTTTGGCATTCTGTGGAGCAATAAAGCATCATGCTAAATACCACCTTAACAGCAGTTCAGAAGACTCAGGTAAAAGAATTCTTAAAGACTGAGAGTGAAATTATGTTATTTGCACTATTCTCTTTCCAGGACGCATTGTTTTCATGTCCAGCATTATTGCCTACTTTACTCTGGGAAATGGCATCTATTCTATGACCAAAGCAGCTATTGAAAAATTTTGTGATGCTCTAAGACTGGAAATGAAGAAGTTTGGAGTCCAGGTAAGTGATGTAACAAGTAGCTCTTATACTCGGGTTTGGAATGGGCTGCCCACAGAGGTGGTCAGGTCACCATCTCTGGAGGTGTTCAGGGTTAGGCTGGATGAAGTGCTGAGTGGCATGAGCTAGATGTCAGATGTTAGGGTTACTTGGTTGGTTTTAGGTTGGACTGGATGATCTTTAAGGTCTTTTCCAGCCTCATCAGTACTGTGAGACTGTGATACAGAAATCCCTGCTATTTCTGACGTTGATTTTTCTCATGCTGTTTCATTCCTGGAGCTTCCTACAAAGCTGAAATGCATCTTTTTATGGAGAAAGAAGCGAGTGACTTGCACAGAGCATACCAGACAGTGGTGTGGGGGTGGAAGTTTTGGCCAAGGGACAAGAAGAAGTGTATGCAAAATAATCTTGTGCAAAGTAAGCTCCATGCATTCAAATGACAAAGAGACCTGAGGTGAATCAATGGGTGCAGCTTCCTCTTGGAAGCTAATCAGCCAGACATCTCTGCTGCTAATCAGTCAGGCAGAAATCACAGACAAGTGGACCTAGGCAAGCTTTTCAGAACTGCAAACATCACCATCTCTTTGTGCCAACAGCACAACTTCTAGCCTTTCACCACATCCTCTACAGTGGAGAAACTGTTCCAGACAGGCCTGGCCGAGTAGTGCCACACTCTGTTAAAGCTCATAACAGTACCAGCTAACTGACACTTCCTCTGGGTGCTGCAGAACAAAGAGCCCAGACACTGAGTGCTGTGCAGCAAGAGGGAAGGATTGTTACCCATCTCAGGGGTTCTTTCTCTTCTCTCACATCACTACTTATAGTTTTGGTGGGAACAGCTACACAGCAAGAAGCAGCACTGTACAGAGTAATTATGTTTTTACTCTCTTAACATAAGAGGCTCTAAGAGTGATCTTAGTGCCCTGACTAAGCAACGCTGGTAGTCAAACCTGAAGCTTAGATCACTAAGTAGATTCAGTAGGCATATTCCTTGGAGTCACCTCACTGATGAAATACTCCTGTCAAACACTGAGTGTCTTCCTTAGAGGATTTACATTGGTGTGCTCTTTCCTCACGTGGATTTACAGCACTGTTCATAAGCTTTGTGTTGGAAGAACTTACAGCTATGCATCTGTTAACCCCTCCTCTCAGATGAATGTAAAATGCTGTACAATGCAAGTGATTTCATACATTCTTAATACCACACAGCATGATGAGGATTTGAACCGATTAGCTGAGGATAATCTCAAATGCATGGAAGAGCTTAGTTTAACAGGTTAGCTGCTCCGGTCGTTTTGGGGGTTTTACTGTTCCCTCACCCCCAGAATAACCCCAGCACACAACACAGTGAGCCAGGCTGACAAATATTTCCAGTGTATCTACCCAGTTATTTATCTGTTTCCCATGCAATGCAAGACAGCATCTGGCATTTGTCTTGAAACTCAACCCTGCAGAGAAGCCTGCAGACTACACAGCCCCTTTTCCCTGTGCTCCCCTCCCCTGTCCTGTCTTTCCCTTTGTCCTTTCAGGAGAAAGTTGCCTAGAGGCGGCAAGAAACAGATGGAGTAATGGCTCTGCCCACTGACCTCCAGTCTGGTGTCCTGGCTGCCCAAAGGAAACAAAGCTAGGTGTCTTCTATCAGAAAGAAAGCCACAGAAAAATCAAGGAAGATGGGAAACTCCTCATCTCCCCTTACCTCCCAGTCAACTCCAGAAAGCTCCAAAACATGAAGTTTTCAACCCTCCTTTGTTTAAAATAAACGTGGGAAGTCTACTATTGGCATTAGCTTAGCTAATACTAATCACTTGTGAAAACAGCACCCAAAGGCAGGGCTCCTGTGGAGAGCTCAAAATGATATGAAGCAGCATACAGTGTCCCAGGCTAGGCACTCTGGCTCCACTGGAGCTTCTGGGTGGAAGATGAGAGACATTAGGGCGTTTTTTTTACCACAGTCTTTTCAGAGAGAGCCTGTCATATCCTCAGGTCTCATACACTGAGTTTTTCCTGACCTTTGTGGCAGTCTTTAGAAATCAGGTCAGTTAAATGAGATGGAGTTGTAATGTTCTGTACAAATAGCTTTAACCAGCCCACTGCTAACCAAAGAGAAGCCTGTGAGCTGGGAGTGCTCTGCCTGTGCTGCAGTTCCCCCAAAGCCTCTGAAGCTAGCAGAGCAGCAGCAATGCTACATGCAAAGAAAACAGGGGTAGCAGCAAAGATTTGAGTGCTGTCAGTTGAGTCTGTGTGCACACAGTCTACAGAAATCTGCTCATGACTTCAGTCAGCGTTAGACCAGGGTCTCTGGTCCCCTCTGTACTCAGCTGACAATACCTATTGCATCGGCTTGGGGAAAGCAGCACTTCTTACCCAAGGATGGTCTAACTGTCTTTGACATCGCCCTTTTTCCCAGGCTGGGGCAAAGAATTTACCAATTGCAAGAGTCACTGCTGAGTGAAAACATTCCGCTTTGGAGACATCAAAGCCAAGCTGAAGTGCTTTGCATCACTGCTGTCAAAGCGTTTCTGTCATTAAGCATTCTATACAAATCAAGGATGCACTAGTGCAGTCTGTGAAGCTATGCTGAGTAGTCAAAACAAGAACATTGACATCAGAGTGAAATAAGGAAGTCAGAGAAAAGCAATTCCGAGTGGTTTGCAGGAATATATGTGATTTCTAGGTTAAAATGGCAATAAAGTAGTTGTATTTTCTGGAAAAAATCTGTTTGCAGAAAGCTTGTGATCTGTTTTACTGCCTCCAGTGTTTTCCTTGAATGCCTTGTGACTGATTGCTATGTTTTGCATCTTGCTTTTAGGTCTGCATTATCCAACCAGGAAATTATGCACGCTCCACGAAAATCCAGCCACTGATCAGTGCTGAAGAGATCTGGAATGAACTCAGTGAAGAGGAAAAGGCTGTTTACAATAAGGAGTACGTTCAAGAGCGGGCAAACTTTTTCAACAGCATACTCAGCGAAGGAAGTGCTAATGGTGATGAGGTTGTAGACGCTATGGTAGATGCTTTAACGTCTCCTGCACCCAAGGCACGGTACATGGTAGCGAAGCTGAAGGAGAAAGCACTTGTGTTTGTGTGTGCTTTGTTCCCAACCGTTGTGATGGATTCTGTTTTGTCTTACGCACTGAGCAAAGTAAAACTTACATAGACTGCATGGGAAGGGTTCGGTGACTCCAGCTGGGCAGGTTTTTAGACTGTGAAAGGCAGGGCTCGGGCTAATGCCACCAGAAATACCAAGACATGAGGATGGAGACAGAACAGAACATATGCCACAGGGCAACCGTGCATCTGAAATCGTTACAGCAGAGATGGAAATTCCTTATGTATAGGAACCCAAGTAGTAAATTATTAGGGTGACGGGAAGAGTTAATGGAAAAAATTAGGAATGAAGTCCTTTCAGTGGAGTTTTGTGGATGTACAAAGTTAGGAAGAGTCAGATGATAAAGTTGTGATGTGGGAACAGCATCTTGGCTAACTACAGTTCGGTGCTTTTTCAGGTGTTCTGGGTAAATCTGTACCAAAGCAAATCAGCCATGGACTTTGGAAAATGAGTATTCAATCTGAAATAAATTCTATCTTTTTTTCTAATGTCTGTGGTAATCAATACGCTGCTCTGAAGTGCAGGGAGCTGACGTCAAGGTGACAGCAACCTGTAGCTTGGAAAGAACATACCCAGCTTGGACTACTGGTTTTGCTTCTGTTACAGGGAATAAGGTGTGATGAAAAAAGTATCTACAGGAAACCTTTATGAAAGTAACTGAACACACTGGCTTCATTAGTAGCTTCCTACTACTGATGGTGTGGAAAAGATTGCTGGTTTATACAGCTTTAAGTTTGGCTTAGTGGGGACATGACACAAAATCCAAGAACTCTGGGACTGAAAGACCCCAGAATAGCTGTGGTGATGCTGGTAGATGCACAGCAGCAGCAGCATGGATCATTAGCCTCCCTCATGATGGGTCTGCCTATCAAACCAAGGACTCTGCTGTGCAGTTAAACTGTTTGGTCTGAACCAGAAATTGCATCCTATGCCTGGGAACTCTTTTCTAAAATATTTTACTATGAGGAAAGCTGCTTTCTCTTGTGGTGGGTAATTGGGCAGTCAGAGCAAGAAACAGTGGCAAGATTTGCAGACAGACTATTTCTAAGTCCTCTCCTGATGCACTCAGGAGTGGAACAGCCATCTTTCTACACCTTTTTTAGATCGTGGAACATTATCCTTCCCTTCCCAAATGCTGAATCCATCCCTGGTGCTGCCATTAGTATGAGGACAAGTCAGGGCTGCTCCCAGCTGTTCTGCCCATCAGCAAGCAAGCTTATCAGGTTATTATCATCCACTCTCCTCATTTAACCACGTCTGAGCAAGGCCAAGCAAGGGAATAGGAACAAGGCTTATTCCAACTGAACCAATTGATTTCTTGGGTGGGAATTCCCCCTGCTTGACCTCAGGGATTTTAGCAGCCTTACACTGATTTGGAAGAGTCTCTTTTGTGCTCTCAGATAATCTTTGTGGCGATTACCCTTCCTTACAGTAAGTAGGCACTGAACTCAACAAGCTGTTTTGAAACCCAGATGACACTCCATCAGGCAGAGGATATGTGTGCTTCTCTTTGCCTCAGAGATATTTATTTCCACTACATGTCTCCCTCCTATTTGCATTTCTATAATCTACAGCAGGAGAGTTGTTGCTGAGAGCCAGGACCACCAGAAGAGCTACCTGCCAGGTACCAGTGACATGAAATACTTCCCACTGAATGCTCCTCCTGTATTTGCTGTGTATGCGTGGAAGCTTGTGTTCAATATTTCAGTAGCCTCCTGTAACATCAGATGAGCAACACTCCAGAACATTTATTCCTTGATCTTTAGAACAAAGACCTTGTAGTGTGTAGTATCTCACATGGGATACTGTGAGAAGCCTGATTAGAACAGATGGGACAAATGAAAGCAGTCTGTATTTTCATTGCTGTCTAACCCCATCAGCACGGAGTTAACTCAAAAATAACTGAAAAATAGCTACAAAATGATTAACTTTCATCTTTCCCCTCGGCTTTTTAATGTTGTGATCTGCATATAAAGAGCTAATCAAGAGAGACTCAGAGCTCCGATATTAACAGGCTTGATGCCCTCCCACTGAAAGTCATCTGCAATACTCCCACGGAGCTTTATGGGCTACCAGGCACAGTGTTAGACAAGTAAACCTAAAAAAATACAGTAGTGCAATTTATTTCAGAGTCCCTGAGAAAGAGGCCCTCATTTGAAATGGTGATGAAAGGGGTGCAGCACTCCCTCCTCCACAAGTCTCACAGGGTATTGGAGTTGTGGGATTAGTAAACAGGAGTTTTAGAAAACAAACATTGCTAACCATGGCAGAGGCAAACTGGGAGGACCACTAGAGTTGTTTGCACTTCAGCTGAACTCCTGCCTACCTAAGTGGCATTGGAAAGCTCGACAAGGGTTTCCAGCCCTCATCCTGTGCTGGGAAGCATAAAATTGCTCCAACATCCCTTTTGCTACTTTGCCCCAGTCTCCCTCTTACCCAGTAATCCTGAAATGACTTTTACCTCCAAGTCACTAAAGCACAGACACATACAAGCAGCCTGTGTTTACAACATCCAAAAAAAGCAACAGGTTTTAGGAAAAATTTAGGCAACAAATAGAAGAGAAAAGATCTACTGACAGTACTCTGACATTACCTTCTCCTACCCACCATGGGTTATGGAGCACTCTACTTGCTGGGTGAACCTGCATGTGGATGTCACTGGGGTTTGGTCAGGAGTTAAACTGCAGCCACTGTGGGGCTTTCTTAGCACTTACAGCAGATGTGTCATGGGTCTTCTCTTCTTGCTCCCTTAGGGGCACAGTAATTGCTACAAACTGGTTTTGACAGTAGTAAAGAGTAGAAAATTAAGCTACCTCAGTTTGGTAAGCTGTGCATCGATACTGACAGCTTCATACAGTGCTGTCAAAAGAGACACGGAGCAGCACCCATGAAATACAGGTATAACACAAGGAGCAGCAGGATGTTACCTACCAAGACATTGTTCCTTCCAGAAGGAGACTGTTCCCCTTACTTAAGAGAATGCATTTTGAGGAATGTCCCCATGGCAACTCTCCAGCCAGGGCTGCTGACAGGAGGAAGGGTTAAACCTCTGCACTCACCACCGGATACAACCTGAGCAGCTGTAGCATCACTTTGCTCCCTCCACAGTCTGCTGGGTGGGCTGGCCAGAGAGTTTTATTGACACTTAGTAATATCGACACCCTGATCTGATCTCATGCTCCTTCAGTGTAACTCATAGCCAGCAGAAATAGTCCAGACAACCTGCAGAATTAGTCCATTTTGTCATTCTCCCCAGCTGGCTAAACTGAACAAAGCGATTTTGGGTGTAAAACACAATGCAGCAGACTTTTTGCAGACTCTGGAAATGTGAGTTAACAGCAGTAATTACTTATGCAGTCAAAGGCTTCAGTAAAACCCCCAAGCACATCTTCCTGCTGAAGTCAGGCTGTCATCTAGCCCAGCTTCCCCTGATGGCAGGCGTTAATGCCAACCAGCATGAGAGCTTATGGTGCACAGCCTCTTTCCAGAGGTCTGCTGTGGGATGTTTGTAGCATCTTTGTGCTTCCACCTCAGCAGATGAAGACCAGTGGAATACAAAGAGAGGAATACAAAGAGAGCGAGTGATACTGAGGTTGACAACTGTCACTGATCCACTGTTTGGGGTTTGTTGTGCTGTCAGAGTGGCACCTTTTGCTAACACCAGCTAAACTTCACAACCTATGTATTCCAAATACTTCGAAGTAGCTGTTCATAGAAACCTTTTCATGCATACTTGGACTATCTGGAGCTGTAAAGTAAGTGTTTTGGGGCTTCACCCATCAGGATGAAGCACATCTGTTGTAAAAGCAATTGAAGTTAATGCTTAAGAGTGAGGAAGATGATGAAAACATCCACACACCTCAGAAAAGAATGTTCTTTGGAATAGCCCTGGTTAGGAAATTATTTACTACCTATCACCTCGTTGTCACATGATGACACAATAGGCAAAACCTATCTGCTACGGGCTCCACAGACTGCATTCATTCAGGTAGCCATGGAGTCAGTGGAGCACCCTTGGGATTGCCCCAGGAGCAGACATACATTCCTCCTTCCTTTTAGCTGTTAGAGATGTCTGTGTGCAGGAAGAGGGGGAAACTGTGTGTGCTTAGAGGTCCAGGACAGAGCAGCTTAAAAGCCAAATTGATTTATACCATGTCAAACTTCTGGTGAGCAGTGCCCTCTGATGAAGGATCCAGTGGTGTGCAGACACCTTAGTCTGTACCAAGCCATGCAAGAACTGTGTCTCAATTTGTGCTACGATGCATTTCCCAGGTTTGGCTCTGGTCTGAGAACTGTAATCTCCAGCTACAAGGCTCTAGGGCATGTTCAAAGCTCAGGGCTGTTCACACCTTTCTTTCCTTAGTGCAGTCAGCTACATTTTTAACATCACCATCCTACTTGTCTTCTTACATTAGCTTGGCACTCCTCCAAAACGGAGCTTTCAGCCAGCAGGAGCCCAAGCACTCGAGGCTTCAGACCTTGAAATAATTTCCTCCGGTGAGTTTTATTTATCACTAAAGTCAGGGAATACTGCAAGTTTCTTTAGCAAGGTCTGGATCATATTTATCTTGGGACTTGGTGCAGTACCCCTCTACCAAAGCAGCAGCCAGGAAGGCAGAGATGTTCTGCTCTTGAAGCCATGATGCTTTGAAACATAGAGCATGATCAGTTGTTGAAAAAGGATGTTTTGCTTCTTGAATCATGAGTCCTCATGATCGTTCTCAAAAAGCTCATGGAAACATGAGCTCCATGAGAAAATAAATCAAGCATCAAACCCTAAATACCCACCCCCAAACACACATTATTTATACTCCAACACACATCCACACTTGGGCTGAAATACCCACACTTCGTATGGTCTGCTTCCAGAGCTTCCACAGTTTGCAGAGTTCAGCAGTGGAGGTGTTTCAAAAAAGATCTGCAGTTATTTTTGTCTTGCACTGTATTTCAAAACACGTGTGCTAGCTTTCTCAGGTGCATTTCATGTGTGCGCTACACTACCAAGTGAAAAAAGGAGACTTCACCTGGCCCTAAGAGGGATCTGTTGCCTTGTGTTGTAGTTTGAAAATTGCCAAGTTTTCAGGTGTTGGTTTTTGTGCTTTTATGTCAAAAGAGCATTTTATTTTGAAACTGGAAGTAGCTTTCTCAGCAGACTCCTGCATCAGTGTCTTGACCCAACAAAGAGTCTATAAAAGGGAGTGTACTTCCTGTTTTCTGGCTGCCTTCTCCTGTCTCTTAGTTGACAGAGTGCTCTCCTCTGTGGGAGAGTAACTCCCCACCCTCCTCAGTGGAGGGGAAGGCCTGGCCACTGCAGCCCTGTCACCAGCCTCTGCCAGGCACAGTGAAATCATAGTGCCCTTGGTGGGGCCAAGGGCCTGGCCTATCCGCTCTACTGGAGCAGTGGAAAAGTGGCCCTCCTCCTTCCCCCTCACCTCCTTGGAAAGAGCATGGCCTGGCTGCAGGGCAGTCGCTGCAGCTCTGAAATCCTACACAAACCAGGCAGGAAAAACATCTTCTGCAGTGTTGTGTCTGCACCATCTATTCAACGTGACCAGGGAGAAAGAGAAGGGCACGCACAGAACATTTCCAAAGAAGAAAGCAATCAACCACAGCAGAACAGTACAAGACTAATAATCCAGAAAACACACACTACAAAGTGCTAGCACAAAATATCTACCATCAAAACGACGCTGCTTGCAGGGAAAATCATGAAATACTTCATGCTACAGTGAAGATATCTGTTGCTGTGACTCACCACAGAGGCCCATGCCTTGCATCACCCGCCTTTCCATGCTGTTCGATTGGTGTCCAGCTGTGTGGCCCCACTTTCCTGAAAAAAGAGGTTTCATGTCAAAAAATTACTTTGCCCTTGAGCTTCCTAATGCTACAGGTGTTCTGCAAATAATTCAACAGGCAGTCTTGGCTAGGTTCAGGGAAACACTGAGGCAGCCAGCCACCATCCATACAAAGTTACTGAGCCCAGCATGAGCACCAGTTGCTGGCTGGTTTGTGGCACTTGGAGACTGAACTTAGATACTCAAGGAGCAGAGAGTGTGGGAAGTCCAGGTGTTAGTGGTGGTTGCCTTTGTTTTTTAGAATGACTTAATTACACCCAACTTGCTTAAACAGTTTTGAGCTTTTTGCCCCTTTGTTGGCACTGACATTTTTCTCTGGTTAATAAAGAAGTTTCTCCCTCCAGCCAGGAAGATAAACAACTGTGTTTCTATTCAAGTCTCATATAACTTATACCACGGTACTACACAATGCCTCTGGGAACAGCTATGAGGTTGAGTTACACACAGCTCTTGTAATTCCTTCTTTGTGGCCAGGGATTCTAGTAAAATTTAGAAGTGAAACAACTGTGCTGTGGTTGGAAAGAAAAAGACAGCAATAACAGTCATAGAATCATTGAATCTTAGTCTGCATTGGGCTGGAAGGGACCTCCAAAGGCCATCTAGTCCAACGCCCCTACAACAAGCAGGGACATCTCTCCAACTCGAACAGATTGCTCAGAGCCCCCTCAAGCCTGACCTTGAGTGTCTCCAGGGATGGGGTCTCCACCACTTCTCTAGGCAACCTGTTCCAGCACCCTCAGATTAAACAACTTTTTCCTCCTGTCCAGCCTCAATCTACTCTTTTCTAGCTTAGAACTGTTCTTCCTCATTCTACTATTCCCTGCCTTTGAGAACAGTTCTTCCCCAGCTTTCTTATCGGCCCCTTCAGGTATTGAAAGCTGACATCCAATTCATTCCCAGTGACACTACAGAAGGTAGAAACACTGAACACATTTCCCATCATGACAGCAAGAGGCGGTATAGGAAGTCATAGAGTCATAACCTGCTTTACACTGGGAAGGAGCTGCAGTGAGCAGGGACACCTTCAGCTAGAGCAGGCTGCTCAGAGCCCTGTCCAGTCTGACCTGGGATGTTCCCAGGGAAGAGGTATCCACCACCTCTCTGGGCAACCTGGGACAGTGTTTCATCCCTCTCATTGTAAAAACTTTCTTCCACAGATGTAGTCGAAATCTCCCTCTTTTAAACCTCAAAGGTCTGTTCCCATCTTTCTCCCAGGCCCGGTTAAGCTCCGACAGGCTGCACTAGGGTGACTCCAGAGTCTTCTCCTCCCGGGGCTGAGCAGCCCCAGTCTGTTCTCACGGCAGAGGTTCCACCTCGGCTCTTCTCCTACAGGTCCGTGCCTCCTGTGCTGAGATGCTCAGAGCTGGACCTGCAGGACGGCTGGAGCGGAGGCAGAACCGCCTCTCCCGTCCCGCAGCCCCTCGGCCGTGCCCGGCACCGCATCCGTCCAGCCGCTTGCTCCCGCCGACACTCGCCATCACCCCCCGCCCGCAGCCCAGCGGCGACTCCCTCCTCACCCCGCCTGGC
>VZRI01008986.1:23710-63858 GCA_013397515.1 Upupa epops
GCTCCGCCGGGCCCCGAGCGGAGCCGCCACCGCCTCCCTCCCCTCCCCGCCCCGCTCCGCTGCCGACGCCGTTGCCAAGGAGGCTGCGGGCGGCGATGGCAGGCGCGGTCGCGGGACGCGGTGGGTTGCGGCTTTGAGCGGGGGTCCTGGCCTTGGCAGGTGAGTGCCCGGGCCGGGGGGCTGTACCTGGCTCCTGCGGTGCCCTCGGCACTGCGGGCTGGAGCGGGGAGAAGCTGCACGGCCTGTGCTCGCTCCCGGGTGCGGTAGCACCTCGTCAGCAGCTCCTGGGCAGTGCAGGGCCCAGCAGAGCCCCATCTCCCCTTTCAGCTCAGGAGCAACCTCCTCCTGGTTCATTCCCTGCAGGTGTTGGTCATGCAGCAGCTGATGGCTAGCCCCACGGCTCCTGCTGCTGGCCGCTGGGCTCTGTTACCGTCCTCTTTGGGTGGCTTCATAAGAGACAACCCAACCATATACTGTTCTTGACATTGGAATTCAGTTTTAGGAGGATTTTCATAGAATCATTAAGGTTGGAAGAGACCTCCAAGATCATCAAGTCCAACCATCAACCCAACACTACTATGCTCACTAAACTATGTTTCCTAGTGTCACACCTAAGTGTTTTTTGACCGCCTCCAAGCATGATGACTCCACCACCTCTCTGGACAGCCTGTTCCACTCCTTCAGGGAAGAAGTATTTCCTGATGTCCAGTCTAAACCTCCCCTGACACAACTTGAGACTGTTTCCTCTTGCCCTATTGCTAGTGGCTTTGGATCCAAGACCAACCCCCTTACAGCCTCCTTTCAGGTAGTTGTAAAGGGTGATAAGGTCTCCTCTCAGCCTCCTTTTCCCCAGGCTAAGCAATCACAGTTCCTTCAGCTGCTCCTATCTGTGAGTCCCTCAGTTCAGCCTCACTTTTTGAGGCATCACTCCTAGTAAACTATTCACAACCAAAACTCCAGGGCTAATAATTACTTGTAAGCAGTGTGGCTCTGCTAACATATAGGGATCCTATAAGCATATAGGGATCATACTTATCTCTGTGGCCAGCATGCAAATTCATTAAATTAAGGAAATGTTAAGCTGTTTTTTCACACTGAACATAAAACACATGAAAATTTTGTTGAACTGTTAGTGAATAGTGCTAATTGAGGGGATATTTTCAACTTGAAATATTGAAAACTTTAAAAAAGGCACCTGACTACAACAGAGAGTCAGCAAGTCAGAGCACTGGATAACAGACTTTCCCTCTCTATCAGTGTACATCCATCACAGCTTGGAAAGCTCTATGAGAAAGCAAGGATCTGCTTAAAATTATTTTCTTAATACTTGGTGTACCAGGAAAAGGATTAGTCTTGGACTGAAATGAGTTCACGCTGCCAACCGAAGCAGTGAGACAAGGTGAAAGAATGGAGGTAGCGATTCTGCTGGTGTTTGTCAACAAAATTGTTGCTGAGCAGATGTTACAAGCTTGGGATTTATGATTATAGGTGCTTGAAGTCCTCCTCAGAGCACAGCTCTCTCAAAGTCACATTAGCAATTCCTCAGTTTGCATTACAAAGATGTTTTGCAGATTAAGTGATAAGAGCTCTATGAAGTGTGTGTGGGTGGTAGTATGTCCTTAACAAAAACATGCAGGATGCTGCAGTTGATTTTCAGGATAGAAGCCTCTTTCACTTGCTTCTAACTTTACTTAGCTCTCGGTAGTCGAGTTTTCTGCCTTTAATTCTGTTACTGCAGAAACTTCTAATAAAACTTGATCCAGTAACTTCCAAGAAATACTGTAAATATTAACTCGCAGTTAAAATGTTATGGTTGTTTTCATGTAAATTATTGATTCGGAGTACTTTGAAGAAAAGGCTTTAAACTTGGTAGGATCTCACTAGTGTTTGAGTTGAGATAACAACATCCTTCCTTCACCATTGTGATGAAAAGAATTTCACTTGTGTTTACAGAAATCATGGTGTTACTGTGTGTGAAGTATTAAAAGAATACCATGATAAGCATCTCGAAAGCACCAGGAAAAACTGATCAGGCTGAAACAGGACTAAAATTAAAATGGAATGTAATATATCACCCTGTGAGCAAAAGAAAAGTGTGCTGAGAGCAAAGGTGTGCCGTCAGTCTCGTGTCCCAGACAGGGCAAAGGTTGTAAAGGAGCAAGTAATGCCTAACCACGTACTTATTTCACTGTGTATTCTGACTTGTTTTGCAAGCGTTTCGTCTTATCCACTGGAAAACAGCAGTGTTCTGGGACGTGCTCCTGGGTGCTTGTGCTTCAGAGACTGGGTGTACTGTTTTTGCAAGATATAGCACCAGCACTGTACTGAATCCCAATAATAATCTGCAAAATCAATCCAGTCTGTATGCACTGAATATTACATCCATCTGTGCCTTCATCAAGTGTTACTGATAAACTATTACTTAAGCTTCAACGCTGTGTGTTCTGTAGTATTGCTACCTTATTTCCACGGAGAGTGTCCTTCATGCAGTGTTTGCAGCTTCTATGGGGGAAGAGAAAGGAAGAAAAGACAAGATTTCTTCTTACATCACTTTCTGAAAATGTGCTGTGCAAATCCAGGTGCCAATGATGGGTAACGGTGGGAAGAATGGATCCAGGCTTTGGATGTAAACACAAGTAATTACTGCTTCAGGCAGAACAAGACTATGAGCAAACCCTTAAGCTCGTCAGCCCCATCTAGGTATCTTTAAAACATTGCATTTGCTGAAGTTAGTTTGTATAAGTACTCTAAATTCTTTCTCTGAACCACCACCTCGCTGCTCCTTGTGTCAGCCCCTAAGCATTTACACCACTTCTTCCCCTGTGCTCACAAGCCAGAAATTTAGCATTTGCTCATCAATTATTCCCTAAAGTTTCAGGAAAAGCTAAACCTAGATTCCAGAGGGGACCCTACTTTTCATTTCTTCCAGGGCATGACCCAGAAGTAACCTTATTTCTGAACTCTGGGACTGCACTACTGCGATAGCTGTAGCCTCTGCCAGGAGGAAAAAAAAATGCTCTGCATCTGCTCTGTTTCACCAGACAACGCATCACAAGCAGTACAAAACGGAGGGTATGAGACTACACAAGCCACGAGCAAAAGTGTTCTTGCTACTTAGCGATTTCAATGTGCACTGCAGATATGTGTTTTGTGTGTGATCAGAACTAGGCTTGTGTATGACCTACACAGAGAAGGATTTAGCATTAAAGCAACATTTAAATGGAGAAAGCCCCAAGCTGTGGGAGCAGCAGGCTGACCTATTAACATCAGATGGCTTTGCAAAGAGAAGGTCTCTGCATCTTAGCGCCCACTTAAGCAGTTCTGCAGGTGAGCAGCTTCTAATTATCATTCAAATAAAAGGCAGAGTAGGTTTGGTCAAAACCGGTGCATCGGTTTTTCTAGCAGAACATGGACACTGCAAGGCTCCACAGAGTAGAAAGAGAAGCTTTAAGTGGCTCCAGGCATCAGACAGCCCCTCTCTCTTTTCCTTCCTTGTTCCTGTCCTGAAACGTATTTAACTATATTACAGGAGACGAGATGCTGTGTCACCTGGGGGAAACCTTATTCCAGGCCAGTGCCCCACTCTCTGCATATATTTTTCTCGACGGTTTTGCATCAGAGAAATACAATTTGTTCTGTGTATGAGACCACCAGGAAGTTCACGTATCACCTACCAAAAAGAAGGTGGTGCTGAGCTCCTGGTGAGGTGATGCTGCTATCAATTGTATGTTTCAGCAAATGTAGAGGATTCTGTGATTTGTCTTTGTGAAAAATAACGACTACATATTTGTTCATCAAGAAACTTATAACAGTCTTTATTTTTCCCTCCTTTGAAATAGCACAATGACAATGATCAACCTCCTCTTAGTCTTCCAAGTAATTGTACGTTGTAGCAGTCCCATGAATGGAAAGCAGTTGCCTCACAGTTTCTGAACTTAATTTGCACCTCAAATGAATCTTCTTCAGAACAGCTTGAAGATGAGGAAGAACAATTTTGCAGGGAGCTACACGTGTTTTTATACTCTCTTTATATATATGCTGTATATACTAAATGAAATGAACTCAAAGCTTAGTGCTTTGTCAAGTTCAGATGGATGTTTTCATGCTTTGAGCATAGTCTGATTCCTGCCCTTGATGGCATGCAATTATAATCTCAACTCTGAGTTCACATGGTTTCTTCTCTCCTCATGCAGAAATCACATCCTTGAAATAAACCATTTTTTTTCTTCTTCCAGAATGTTACCAGTAGATAACAGACTTCAAACCTTACAGATCTACAAACTTCTGCAGTGCGTTCACCAGAAAGACAAGAAGCAAATAGAAAAGCTGATCCAGAATGGATTTCCCAATCTCATTAATTTCACAGAGCCCATGGAAGGATGCAGTGCCCTTCATTTGGCCTGCATTAACAATGACACTGATATGTGCAGCTTCTTGCTGGAACAGGGAGCTCATCCAGATGTCCAGGACAAAATGGGACGTACTCCAGCAATGAAGGCAGCTGAGCTAGGCCATGAGTTGGTTTTGGATTTATTAGTAAAAGCTAAAGCAGATATGAGTATTGTGGATAATGAAGGGAAAGGTAAGTAAAAGGGAATGTTATCACTCCATAAACCCCTTATGGTGTCACACACTTACTACATATGTTGTGTCACATCAACCATAGTTGAGGGTGATCCTTACAGCTCAGCAGAAGCTATGGGTCATAAGACCTCTGATAAAAATAAGTCTAAGCCTTTAAATCCCAGGTCTCACCAGCATGTAACTGAAAGAGATGTCTTGTTCCTCTCATGGCCTGTCACTAAATTCTGGTTCACTTCCCCAGTTCAAAGAGAAGTCAGTGGGTCTCAGTTGAAGTAAAGGGGTCCATTCAGCTGTGAAGCTTGCAGCATGGGTAATACTTTTAATAAACCACTATTACATCATAACCCTTGCTGGTTTTCTTTGCAGGAATTTTGTTTTACTGCATTTTACCTACAGCACGGCACCATCGCTGCATGAAAATTGCCTTGGATTGCGGTGCAGATGTTAACAACTGTACTGCCGAGGGGAAGCCTGTGTTCCTACAAGCCTGTGAGCGAGCTCATGATCTTAAAGAAATATGTCTGAAGTTCTTGGAAAGCGGAGCGGATCCCAATGCAAGAAACCCAGTATGAATATTTCTGTGACTAAAAACATATGTACAAGGGTATAGAGTAGTCACCCAGCAACTAGAGTATTTGACCTTAAAGCCTCACTTTAAAATAATGAAGCAGTGACAAAACTCTGTGGCTAATATCTCCTTTGGTACCACCTTTTAAGTCTTTTGATTGAACCACCTGTCTCAATGTAGGTTGTTTTGTAGATAGATTAGAGTGCAGATATTTTACACAACCAAAATGAAACTGGGCCAGCTCTTAGGTGTTGCAGTTCAGTGCTCTTCACTAGAGCAGTGCTGATGTGTACTGTGCTTCCATGTGCTCTAAGGTTTTTGGAGTAGAAATAATATCTACACTAAGAGGTGAATCCAGCATGAAAATCCTGATGTGGAATCAAATCAGGGCAGCAGCATAAGAGACTCTTTTTTCTCTTTTGTATGTCTTATTTATTTCTTTACTTCATTAATTTAACACAGATCTGAAGGACTGAAGCTCTGTGCTATTACTTGAATCAAGATGCTTGTTCTTCCTTAAAGCTACCCATGCCTTTTGCTTGGGTCCTGGTTTTGCAGTATCCTTCCTAGCCTGTAGCTATCACAGACCCTAAGTTTGGACACCCATGTTCTGTCCTCTCACACATGTGGCTGCTTCATGCTCTCAGCCTACCTGCAATATGATGGGTACACACCTAGTCACAAGAAGGGAATGGTTTGCTAGGCCCAGAGAAAGACAAGGATTGGGGGTGAATGTATATGTGATTTGTATCTGCAGCTCACTGCTTTCTTCACCCCTCTGTAAAGTGGCAAGTGAGGTTTTCCAGGTAATATCAAGCAAATAGGTAGTTAAACATACCCTGTTATCTCAAAAAACAAATAGCATCAACATTTTAGAATGTGAATATTCTCATAGAACAGCAGTGAGATTCACCCACTGCTCTGCCTTTGTAGCACTCCTCCATCCATGGTTCCTCATGCTCTTTCTAAGAGTGGTGGTGTTTTCTATTCAATTTATTAAACACATGCACACAATAAATAATTCCTTAACTAGGGGATTTAGTTTCATGGGCACATGAGCTACTAATGTACTTGATTCACTGGTATTTGACCACACAGATTTTAGCTGCCCTATGACTAGATTCTTAGTGTTTATATGCAGGTCTTTGAAACTGAAAGGAGACCTTCAGATTTAGGCTGCCTTGCAACACTCAGATATTATTGTTCCCACCTGAATTAGCATATAAAATGAATTCTGATTTGTTTTCTTGCTACCTTACAGGCTACAGGTCGCACAGCCTTAATGGAAGCTGCGAGAGAAGGTGTTCTTGAGCTGGTGCGTGATCTACTCGAGAGAGGAGTCGATGTTAACCTGTTTGACATCCAAAGACACAGTGCTGCCCATTTTGCAGCCACAGGAGGCTTTTTTGAGGTATCATCACCTGCGGTGTTAAAGCATTGCTGCAAAGCCACACTTGGGGTAGTTTTTGCTTGGTTTTGGTGTAAGGTTTTTCTGAGCCTAATATCTCAGCTGATGAAAGTATAATAATCAGCAGTAAAGAACAGCTTCCTCAACTGTCAAAGGGATTCTGGAGGTGATAGAGTCTCATAACTGCAGAGGCATTTTGTCCCCAAGTCCCCCGCGTGTGTGCTGCTGTGACTTGGTGTGAACAGCTCCATTGGAGAGCCAGTTTGTTTCAACATGTCACACTTGGGTCACTGGGATGGAGTGGAAAGGGCAAATGCAAACAGCTGCAGGTAGGCACTTTCTTCCCTATCCTCCATCTTCAGTGTGTATCAGTTAATGCAGCTGTGATTCTGCAGGCACTGTCAGAGTTACTTTAAGACAGTGAGATGGCAGGAATGAAGATTGTGCTTGGTGCTTGCAGCAGGTTTGTGCTTCCTCAGTTAAGAACGAACAGTGCTGTAGAAAACGTGACTGTCACGTGTGCATGAGAGTGGACTTCACTATATAAACAGGGAATATGATCTTGCCTTTAGCTGGTAATCATTCTCACACTTCAAGAAACAGCTAAGACTTCTTGTGGTGCTGTCCTTGTTCTTGTAGATTCTGAGGATTATTTCAGCTTACAATGGTGACTTGGGCCTGATTGCTATGAATGGTAACACACCGCTTCATTACGCCGCGGAAGGAGGATTTGCAAACTGCTGCAAGTTTATAGGACAGAGAGGTAGAGAACACCATGATATTCTGCAAAGTGCTGCAAGTTTATAGGAAAAAGAGATCGACTATGATATTTTAATCTTAATTTGCTTCTTCTTAACCTTGTAAGACTTTTCAGTGAAATTCTGCTTTTCTATATATTCTTATGAGTGGATGGGGAAAAAAGGAGTGTGGGTTGTCCAGCGATTCTTCCTTTGGAAAGCAAATATGGATGTATGGATAGCTTTTCAGTCTGAGATCAATGATGTGGTTCCATCTATTATTGCTCTTTATAGTTAAGATGGTATGAAATGATAGACCCTGGGGCAATTACAAGTCTCTTCTACTGCATAATTAGGAATTCCACTGCATTGTCAATGAAATTGTGTCCATATTTTTAGGCTGTGATCCTACATGGAAAAACCTGTTAACAAAGACGCCAAGAGCTGTTGCCAAGGAAGGTGGCTTTAAAGCAGCAGCAAAAGAGCTGCGTAAAATTGAAAATACATTTAAAAAACAGTCCAAGCCTGAGGCTAAGGAGAACAACTCCCACTGGGCACTCAGGCTCTATGACTGGTCCTTAGAGCACCAGGATGCCCTTTGCAAGGCATTTGAGGCCATCAAACAGGAAGATGGGATGGTAGAGAGAGATGATTTTATAGCAGTTATTCAGCAGCAGTGTGCCTTTGTGGACGTTGAGCAGATACAGACCATTGCTGCAATGCATGAGGGATCTCCACCCGAGGGAATAAACATAGAAGAATTTTTTGAAGGTTCTAAATACCTGCAGAAAAACTGTCTTATAACATCCTTCAGACCCAAAGGAAAGAAGAGGAATAAAGGGAAGACACGAAGAGGTAGAAGAGGCAATGCCATCCCTGTACCCATTTGTGTCATTCCAAAGAGCGAGTGTGAGCGTAGGGAAGATGGTTTCCCTGTGTACATGATTGAGGCTATTCAGAACACTGCTGATGGCCACCATTTCCAACGAGACCACCCATCTGCTCATCCCATGCATGATGACCGGGCCTGGTACATAGATCAGCCAAGGAAAACGTACATGAATATTAACTACCTTGTCAGAGCAGGAGACCTCCTGTCTCTGCAGAAGGCGTTTGATAAGGGTGTGCCAGTAGATGTAAGAGATAAATATTACAAAACACCTTTGATGGCTGCATGTGCAAGTGGAAAGATAGACGTCGTGCAGTATCTTCTGGAAAAGGGGTAAGATGATTTCCTAGATTGTTTTTGGTTTAAGTTGCTATTTTGGAAATGCTTTCAAGAGCATACGTTTTCTTTAAGCATTTAATATTAAAGCTAGTCCCATAACATCCTGGGTTACAGAGAGTTTATCATTATTTACATTTTAGTAACAAGGGAATAGAGACACCAGAGAGGCAGGTCCCCTGGGTTTGAAATTGCTGATGTTTTGGGTAGGTTCCAAGTGCTTACAGATCCTAAAAACCCAGTCCATTGGAGTTGCAGCTCATCCTCAAAACTGAATTCTCACAGTCAGATGAATGATTTTTGGGAAGTCTAGTTCAAGTGACTTGCCTGAAATCGTCAGGGGAATACCAGGATTCCTTGTTCCACAAGCCCAGGGCCCTTGCATGCAAATGTTTTAAGGGGATAAGCCTTATAATTGCTTTCCTTTGCAGCCTCAGCAAGCTGAGGCAGCAGGATTTACACTAGAAGCACGTGCTGTTATTTATTCTGTTCCTCACTTTAGAAGTGCTTCAGCGAGTTTGTAGCCTGTAGACACACTCGTGAAAAATCTCAATGACAGCTTAACAATGAAAGCAATTTAGGAAAGATTCAGTCATACTTGGGTAATAGCATAATCTCTTCTTTCTTGTCAGACTGCTACAGTCATTCACAGAAACGCTTAAATGAACACTTTCAAATACATTTACATTAGCTTTGTTCTCCACCTATAGCTAGAATTCATTTTAACATTCATTTCTCAGGATTAGTGGCTGTAGTTGTTGCTCCCCTTCCTGCAAATATTTAGCAGCACATGGACCTTTATGCACCCTGGTTCTTAATGCTGACATAGGGAATGTTGTGTAAACATGTATATTCAGGTCTTCCCAAGATAAGGATGCAAGATTCAGCAAATTAATCTGGCAAATTAATCTCCACTGCTCTCATCAAGCTTCACTAGGGAGCACTGGAGTCACAACTCAGCATGTTTACGGTTCAACCTACAAATCTAATAACTTAATTTTAAAAAATAGTATAACTTAAATCCAAAAAATAGTATTAATATTGAGAATTTTTTTAACTGTCAGAAATCAGACCCAGGCACACAGTTAATATTCCAAGACAAGCTATATATCAGATACTAACATGGTTTCAGAGTAGCAGTAGCAATATCAAAAGAGTTTTGCATTGACTATGCCCTTGCAGTGGGCAGTTAACACCTATTGTACTTGAAGCTGTGTTACTATATGTAGTACCTACCTCTGCCGCAACTCCCCGAACTCTTTTGTAGGGCTGATGTAAACACAACAGACAATTTCATGTGGACTCCCCTCCATCACGCTTGCTACAATGGATACCTAGATATTGCTGAACTATTGGTGAAGGCTGGAGCGGCCGTGGATGCACCTTCAATTGGTAACGCAACCCCGCTGATGAGAGCCATCGAGGTGGGCAGATTGGATATAGTCTACTTTTTAATCAGTGCAGGTGCCGACATCCAAACAACAAACAGCAACGGTAAATATCGTTGCCCAGAGGGGCTGTTTCCTACATGTTTTATTAAAAAACCTTGGAACACTTTGAGACATGTACTGAATTTATGATTGCATTCAGGATCAGCATGAAGAGAAGGGTTAGTTTCAGATAATTTTCTAAAGAGTGTGGTTAAGTAGTCAGCTTTCCTGGGCTTAATGCTTCTAGAGAATGAGGTAACATGTTTGATTACATGATTAAGGAGGCTCTTGCTCCTCACAGGAGATATTAAGTGGCTTTAATGAAAACAATTCTAGCTAGTTATTGATATTATTTGATAGAGAATTAGATTTTAGTTGTCACCAGTGTGTACTCTGCTACCCACTTAATGCTCAGTTTATATCTGTGAGCAACACTGGTTAAAAACAATTCTTCCTGCTTATCATGGAGAGCAGTGATGAGTGGCATCCCTCAGGGGTTGGTATGGGGACCAGTGCTGTTTAACATCTTTGTTGGCAATATGGACAGTGGCATTGAGTGCTCTCTCAACAAGTTTACTGATGACACCAAGCTGTGTGGTGTGGGGGACACACTGGATGGAAGGGAGGCCATCCAGAGGGACCTGGACAGGCGGGTCAGTGCCAACCTCATAAGATTCAACAAGGCCAAGTGCAAGGTCCTGCACCTCGGTTGAGGCAATCCCAGATACACATCCAGGCTGGGTGGGTAACAAATTGAGAGCAGCCTTGAGGAAAAGGACTTAGGGGTGCTGGTTAATGAAAAACTAAACATGAGCCAGCAATGTTCACTTGTGGCCCAGAAAGCCAACTGCATCTTGGGCTGCTTCAGGAAAGCTGGGAAGGGGCTGTTTCCAAGGGCTTGGAGTGGTAAAAGTAGGGGGAATGGTTTCAGACTGGAAGATAGAAGTTTAGATTGGAAGTCAGGAGGAAGCTCTTCACAGCAAGGGCGCTGAGACACTGGACCAGGTTGCCCAGGGAGGTTGTGACTGTCCCCTCCCTGGAAATGATCAAGGCTGGATTGGCTGGGGCTTGAGCACCCTGGTCTAGTGGGGGGTGTCCCTGCTCATGGCAAGGGGGTTGGAACTGGATGATATTTAAAAGCCCTTCCAACCTGAACCATTCTAGGAATCTATGAATCATGTAAATTTTAATCCCTGAGAAAATAATACTTCATATTAAAAAACAAATCTGAACTGGTACTTTAGTGTTACCTCCTTACAGCAGATCCCTCATTCAGTAATTCTGGGGTCATTTAAACAGTTAACATCTATCACATTTTAAGCTTTTGCTTGAAAACAGGAAGCAGCAGTGCTACAAAATGGGATCTTCTTCCCAAAACAAAAGCATGTGAATCCCTGCTTGTAGAAGAGATTTGTATCTCCATTTCTGTTACCATGCTAAGTTCTGATTCAAACAGCAGTTTCATCTCACAACTGACCCTTACAGCCACATGGTCTCATCTCTGAGGATCCAGGACAGTTTCTCCCTTCTTTGGCACTGAAGATGTTCAGCTTCATTTAAACCACAGGGCTTTCTTCTGACTCCTTGCCAGTCTCAGAGCAAGCATCATCAAAGGTCAATATCTCCACTAACTTGCTCTGCATTCCCAACCTTGTACTGTGCCAACCATCTCCTACTGCTAAACGGCCTCAGTTGTCTAAGATCAAAATTACAACTTGCAGGACCAGTATATTAAGCTGCAAATGTCAGGTCATTAATAGCAAAGCATCTGCTCCAAGAATTCCCGCACTATCTACTACCAAGGCTCATTTCTGCAAGGCCTTATCCCTGCAAGCAGTGCTGGTGAGTGCCAGTCCTCACACTGCTGCCACACCACATGGGTAATAAAACAGAGGCTTACTTAAACTCATTTGACTGCAATGTGATTATCCAGTTCAATAGCAAATGCTAAGATGCATGGCTCATACAAGTTGTTTGGTTTTTTTTAAACCACAGGAAAGAATGCTCTTGATATTGCTAAGGCATTTGCAGATTCCAGAATAATTGATCTGCTCCAAGATAGACTGAAAAATCTGCCAAAAGTACCAGAAAAAAAAGAAGCTGATAAATTAAAAGTTGTGAAGCTAAAGTCACCTTCCACATCGATGTCTGCAAACGCACAGGCTGTGAAAAAGAGAGGTATGAGAGATGATAACAAAGGATTGATTTGTGAGTAGGTAATAGAGTCCTTTTTTCTTTAAATTATTTGCCATCCATGTATCTCTAAAGCTATAAATCAGGCAGGCAGAGTATTTCCAGAAGACAATACCTATTCTTGCCAGGACTAGTACTTGTTCATTGGTTAAAATATTGACTTGTTAATTAAATGAAGGACATCTTCCCCAGTCAAAAGGCCTTTTTATTTTGCTAATCCAATTCATTGAGGTGACATCATGCTTACTGACTTCACATTTCCCATCTTGTCTCATGTCTTCCTCTACTGTCAGCCCCACACTGTTTCTCAAATCCCACGCTGCTGTTTGGCTGTTGTACCTCTGAGGATGTGATACAGGCTAGAGAGATTACACATGTATTGGTTTAAAAGAAATGTTCCTGGAAATCCAGTTATTATCAGGTTTTAAGGTGGATCCACAGTACAGGACAAATACAGAAACATTCCTGGCATAGATTTTTGTCCTCCTTGCAGCATAGCAGACTTTGTGCATGGGTTCAGCACCTATCTCTAACTTACCTTTTCAGTTATTATCACATTACTCTTGTCAGTGGCAGTTTCTGAACTAAGTGGATCACAGTAAATATTTACTTCCTAGGGTTAGAATACTGCAAATACAGTTTTTGTATCAAGAGACCTGTTAATACTCATTCACAAGGCTAGTCTGGATGAAGTGCTGAGTGGCATGATCTAGATGTTAGGGTTACTTGGTTGGTTTTAGGTTGAACTAGATGATCTTTAAGGTCTTTTCCAGCCTCATCATCACTGTGATTATAAATAACCAAGTAACAGCAAAGGATGATAACAGAGAAGTCATTTTTAAAAGTACAATTTTTCTCCTTAAAAAGGAAAATAACCTGATTGCTGCCCAAAAGGTGTCGTTTGGAGTTTGTTTACCATTTCTCAGCCTGGAGCTGTGTTGGTGTCTGCAATGGTCTCAGGGAAATAAGGCCACTTTGCTGGTGACTCTACAGCTGATTACTGTTTTCCACTCCGCAGATCTTGGGTTGGAGTCAGCCCTTCCAAACAATTAGTTTTGGATTGTCTTCCCCACATTATCCCTAATCTGAGCCCATGGCATGTCACAGATGGGAGTGACAACACAAGAACACTTGGCATTTCTAATACACTATTGTTCTGGTATCTTCTGCTGGGAGGCTGCATCCATTTTTCTTGTGTCTCAGGATGGAAAGGAGTGCTAGAATGTGGCTCTGTTTGGCTAACATGGTCTCCTTAATGCTTCTGTTTTAAAAACATGTCCAAAATAACTACAAATACCTTTCTTTTGTAGCTTTAGGCCCCTGAGGCTGCACCAGAGGAGCTAGTAAGAAAGCAAGAATTACCCTTGGTGACCATTTGGAAAATTCCACAACACCCTTTAATAGAAACCCTACAGAACAAGCACCCCAGCTGCAAGAAGCCACTTTATCATCTATTTTGAAGAAACAAAGATCTAAAAGGCTACTCCTCTGTAAGGAAGGAATCATACAGCGCTCAGGAGATGTATCTCAGTCACAATTAAACAAAATCATAGCAAGCTCTCTCTCTGTACTTGATGTTGCTTCCACACAAGGTTTTGTTTAGGGGCTTAGTCTGGGAAAGGTTCATCCTTACGTGTCTCTAAGACTTGGAGCTGGCTCAGAGTGCTGGAGGGAATGGTTGCTGTTGACACACTATCACAGAACCTTGAGCTTGGTTGGAGGTTCTAGCAGGGGAGCACAGCTACCACATACCCTTGACCACAGAACAGCAAGTCTTTGTTGGAGAAATGGATGGATGGATAGATAGTCAGTCCATGGTCTTTGTAAACAGCTTTATGAGGCTATTCCTCTCCCCAAAACAAAGTCTTACCTGCCTTCTAAAAAGGAATTACACATAAAGATAGGGAGATTTGTGCTATAGCACCAGTCTGGCTCCTAATACGGCTTCTGCTAACAAACTCAGTGCCTCTTGAATTCTGTTGCATAAGTCTGCAAAATAATTGACAGCAAAAATTGAGCCCCATCTGGAGCTTTAAAAAGAATCACAATCATGGAATGGTTTTGGTTGGAAGGGACTTCAGAGGCCATCTAGTTCCAACCCTGCCATGAGCAAGCACACCTCTCACTAGATCAGGTAGCCTGGAGTCACATCCAACCTGGCCTTAAACACTTCCAAGGATGGATCATCCCTAACCTTCTTGGGCAGCCTGTTCCAGTGCTTACTGAGGAATTTCTTTCTAGGATCTGATCAAAATCTGCCCTTTTTTAGCTGCATCCAGCTCTGGAGTTACCAATACCAAAAGGCAGCAACAGGTGACAGGTTTTGGGTAAGCAGAGTCTGGAAATACTGTGAATGTTTAGTTTAAGGAAGAAAGAAGTGGGAAGGACTGCTGTAAAATAAAGAAGCAAAAAAGGTGGAGAAGCAAACTGAAACCTGCAATCTGTTCTTTCATGGAGTACAAGAACGTTAGGTCCACATTAAAAAGGAGAAAGAAGCACACATTGAATACTGTACTACGTGCAAATGGCCCATGGAGCACTCTGGCCCAATTATCCTTGGAAACATAATATTTAGAGACTGCAAGAAGAGTCTAGTTAGCTAATGTACGAGGGACAAGAATCCCTCGTGTTTCAGAACATCAGCTAATTACTGCTGCCATGTGATAAAGGTTTCTGGCAATGCCCCGTGTGTGTCCCTGAGGAGGGATGAAGACACTGGCCTAGACAGATACTGTAAATTAAATCAGCTTCTGCTTCGATAGTCCCATTCTTCAAATTTATCTTAATGTGAGGCTTCAAGAGCTGGCTGCATCAGTGCTACAACTCCTGTCAAAATCTTGTTTTCAAACACGCTCTAACTGCACATCTTGAACAGAGGCATCTCAGCCTCAAACTGGGTTCTTCTAGTTCATAATTTCTTGTCATAAGAAACAAGTTTTGCCCTTGTTGATGTTTCATGCCTGGATTTGCCTGCGTATGAGAAAAACAAGCTGTGGGGGAGAGAAAGAGACTGTGCTATTGTACTGACCATGAAAAAGCTGAGAGATGATTTGGTGGGCAGTGTTAAAGAGTACCAAGGAATAGAGACCTCCAAAGAGAGAGGGGGCTCTTGGAAAGTTGAAACAGTTGTATGCAGAAAATGTACCAAGAAGGAGGCTATTTGCAGGTGGGAGTTCAAACAGATTATGCTTGTGACTCAGCCTCTTGAGAGAGGTAGCATAGCCAAAAAATAAATCCAAGGGAGAAACCAGTGCTGGAAATCTAAGCACACAAAGGGCAACAGCACTGCAAGGACAAGGAAGCATGAACTCCATATATCTATACAACCTGAGATTAGATTAATTGAATACTAGTTTTGCTTCACAATCAGGCTGTAATCTCACCTTAATCACCCTTCGTGATTTGCCTTAAAGTTCAAGACACTTGTGACTCTTCAAGTGGTATTGGGAATCCATGTGAGTACCTCAGGCTAGCTGCTGTTGACACCCAGAAGTGCTTCACTTACCACTCCACTGCAGAACATTACATCCCCTGATTTCCAACAGGTGCTATTTTAAGTTCACTTGCCAAACACATCAAATTAGGGCTGGGTATTGCTGTGCTAGATATTGCTGGCACACGTTTGTGCTCAGTGCTTTAGCTTGAGGAACCTTTGAAAAGCACTCCAGTGTAGCAAGTGTCAGTGCTAAAGAGCAGACTCTGAATTCATCAGGTACTACAGGACATGATAGTAACTGTGCACCAGGAGACAACTAGTGGACAAGACCTTGAATGATCAGGTGACCTCATTCATGTCTATAAATCTGTGAGGGGTGGGTGTCAGGAGGATAGAGCCAGGCTCTTCTCAAGGTCATCTGGTGACAGGACAAGGAGCAATGGGTGCCAGCTGGAACAGAGGAGGTTCCATCTCAGTATCAGAAGGAACTCCTTCACAGGGAGGGTAACAGAGCATTGGACCAGGCTGTCCAGGGAGGTTGTGGAGTCTCTTCTGGAGACATTCATGACCCGCCTAGATGTGTTCCTGTGTGACTTGGTCTGGGTGATCCTGCTGTGGCAGGGGGATTGGACTGGATGATCTTTTGAGGTCCCTTCTGACCCATAATGATTCTATGATCCTAACTTGAACTGGTATTTTTTAATAACCTAAACACACCCCTCACCATTGTGCTCCTTTCTTTTCACCTACAGGGACAGCTGGATTCACACACACCTAATTCCTATTTCATTCTCACCCCAGCAACTCACACATATCTACCCCAAATGCAGACAAGCATGGTGTGTCCCTCTGCCCTTGACACTTGTCTACTACACTGTTTTTCCACCTCCCCTCTACTATCACTGTTACTCTAGAAGAAAGCCACAAGCAGAATTATACTAAGCAAATAGTACAACAAACTGACCCCTTGATCACTAAAGGCAACCAAACAAGATATATTTGTCAAACAGTCCTTTTGTCTGTGCCCTGGGATTGTTTTACATCCTTTCTGCTCCTAGCACCTGTATTTTCCCCAATTTGCAGTATGTTTTATTATGTACAGATTTATTACTGTGATAAGAGAAGAGAATGTGTTTTTTCTCCTCATTTCTAATGCACTTACCCTTCTCTNGACTTGGTCTGGGTGATCCTGCTGTGGCAGGGGGATTGGACTGGATGATCTTTTGAGGTCCCTTCTGACCCATAATGATTCTATGATCCTAACTTGAACTGGTATTTTTTAATAACCTAAACACACCCCTCACCATTGTGCTCCTTTCTTTTCACCTACAGGGACAGCTGGATTCACACACACCTAATTCCTATTTCATTCTCACCCCAGCAACTCACACATATCTACCCCAAATGCAGACAAGCATGGTGTGTCCCTCTGCCCTTGACACTTGTCTACTACACTGTTTTTCCACCTCCCCTCTACTATCACTGTTACTCTAGAAGAAAGCCACAAGCAGAATTATACTAAGCAAATAGTACAACAAACTGACCCCTTGATCACTAAAGGCAACCAAACAAGATATATTTGTCAAACAGTCCTTTTGTCTGTGCCCTGGGATTGTTTTACATCCTTTCTGCTCCTAGCACCTGTATTTTCCCCACTTTGCAGTATGTTTTATTATGTACAGATTTATTACTGTGATAAGAGAAGAGAATGTGCTTTTTCTCCTCATTTCTAATGCATTTACCCTTCTCTGTTGGTTTCTTTGGAAGGCAAATGGCAACACAAATACTGTTCTAGTCACAGCAGTCTGTGTCCTTATGCCAAGGCAAAGCAGAATTCCTGAGCAGCTGTAGGTACGATGGAGGTAATAAGTACAGTTACAGCTTAGGACCTCTGAATGTCTCTGAACAGCCCAGCTTATCAATTGTTGGAGATTGAACCACAGGAAATTGAATTTAGCCTTACTACTGCTACAAATCCCTTGCCATAGCTCCAAAGAGCAGCTCATTTGTAATAACAAATCAGGAAAGAGTTCTAGGAAGAGGAATCTAATTGTTTTGAAAGGGTTGGAGGAAGGAGGAGCAATTTATCACCACGTAAGGGTTTCTTTTCCCTGCAAAGGGACTGGGACATGGCTAAGTTACAGGACGTTGCCATGGTAAACCTTGGAGAGCCCCAGGAAGGAAAAGGAGGAAAAAAGTCAAGTAAAAAACAGTGTGGTTGAGTGTGATCTCACTGAAAGGGCAGGGTGAATAAATCCTCTCCAACAACCAGCAGTATTTGTACAACCCAACAGCTGTTCTCCTGTAGCACTGAGCTTACAAGGAAATCAGTCACTACAGAGCCCCTACATCGGTCCAGTTGCTCGAGCTGCTTACAGGAGAAATGAAAGCCAATACTACAAAAGGAAAGGATGGAGGACTGAATGAAGTCAAGGAGCTCCTACCTGGGGGCTGAGGAAGAAGAAAGCAGCCTAGTATGTGACAGGGAACTGCTGTTAAGTTGTGCAACCATTACTGAGGGACAACCAGAAACCTTCAGGAGCCAAAAGTAGCTTCAAATTGCCTATCAATTCTGAATGCTGGCCAGCAGTTATCTCTTAGGCTGAAGTGACCTGGCATGTATTAAAAAGATGAAAACACAACCCTTGCTTAATAGAATGAGCTAAATAATAATGTCATTGTGACTTTCATCCCCTCATAGCTTTTAGCCCCTGTTCATAGCACCTTACTCCTCTTGGCAGCACTCCTCTACCAGCTTGCTGGATCTGTTTGTCTCTGTAATTCCTCACCGTGTTCACCTAGGTATTTAAAAGATGTGTGGTCCTGGTGCTTAGGGACATGGTTCAGAATGACCTGGCAGTGCTGGGTTGAGGGGGGTACATGATTATCTTGAAGGTCTCTTTCAACCAAAAGTAGGGATTGCATTTATAAAGGTGCTCAGCCCTCATGCTCCTGGATGATTGAAGTGGCTGCAAACTGTCCAGATGCAGTCTCACTAGCGCAGAGTAGAGGGGGAGAAGAACCTCTCTCCATCTGCTAACCACCTCTCTTCTGATCCCCCCCAGGATGCTGTTGGCCCTCTTGGCCACAAGAGCACATTGCTGGCTCAGTCATCCTGCTGGCCACTAGGACCCCCCTGGTCCCTTTCTGCTGCACTGCTCTCCAACAGGTCAGTCCCCACCCTCTCCTGGTCCCTGGGGTTGTTCTTGCCCAGATGCCAGCCTCTCCCCTGACCCTCGTTAGTGAACTCTGTGAGGGAACCTTTCCTGAATATAAAAAATATTCAGCAAAATGAATTTCAGAGATGCATTTGCTTACAGAAACCAATTTTAAAATGAGCCTTGAGCATTCACAGCAGAAATCACCTGGGAGAACACTGAAAATGTTGAAATATTTTCCTCTCAAATAAAATGCTGATGAATTTTGTAATCGAAGCTTCAAAAGTGACCATTTCCCTCCAAGCTCCAGATAGGGTTATTAAAAAAAAAGAAAGAAAGAAAGAAAATAAACTCCATCCTTCACGTTTTTCTTCTAACACCCATTTCAGAATTGCCATGAATAGTTTGCACTGAAATAAATAACAAAAGCTCTGTGGGCTTTGGACAATTTTGTTTGCTTGACTCTATTTGCATGCTTATCCAGCCAGGGAAGACAAACAATTGCTCATGACAAGTCTGACCCATTCCCATCAAATGCCTCAGTTGCAAAGCTGAATGTTAACTACTGACTGTTTACAGGAAGCGTTTGCAGCTGTCTCAGGCACTTGGGAGAGGTCAGATCAAGGGAGTCCTCTAGACTCTTGCATTTTAAAACCTACTCCAAATCTTTAAAACATTTCTAATGTGCCAGGAAGCACCATTCAAGCCCTGGTGCTTCCCCATCGAGCAGAGCAGGTCATTCATCTCACAATCTGCACCTTGAGGCTCAGTTTGATACCGTGACCATACCTGATAAACTCTTCAGCAGCTGATGGTTGCAGTCGAAACTCAGCAGCACCGAGAAGCAGTAGTAAAGGAGCTACCAAACCCCCTTCTTATATGGAGGCCCATACACAGGTGATGGTGGGGAGTTTTTGCTTTAAAGGGGCACTGTAAGAAAAGAAAAATCGTGGGGATGGGGATTAGGACACCACCACGCTAAAGCACCACACCTGGCCACATGCCTTCCCTCACTGATTCAATGGGCTGCCCATTTCCTCCCCACCCTGCTGCTTTCTTTCTTAATAAAGAATACCTTGTAATTGGAAAAGGCTTAGGCTACAACAGCTGAGACATCAGTCCTTTCTCACCGGGTATTCTGCCCGGGCTAGTGACAGCTCCCTGATGAGGAAAGGCTGAGGGAGCTGGGTCTCTTCAGCTTGGAGAAGTGGAGGCTGAGGGGGACCTCATTCCTCATTCATGTCTATAAATCTGTGAGGGGTGGGTGTCAGGAGGATGGAGCCAGGCTCTTCTCAAGGTTGTCTGGGGATAGGAATGGGGCAATGGGTGCCAGCTGGAACAGAGGGGATTCCTTATAAATATCAGAAGGAATTTCTTCCCAGAGAGGGTACCGGAGCACTGGACCAGACTGCCCAGGGTGGTTGTGGAGTCTCCTTCTCTGGAGACATTCCAGACCTGCTTGGCTGTGTTCCTGTGTGACTTGGTCTGGGTGATCCTGCTGTGGCAGGGGGATTGGACTAGGTGATCTTTCGAGGTCTCTTCCGATCCCTAATGATTCTGTGATTCTAAGAGTAGAAAATTTGCCTGGAAGCAACTAAAAATTAAATAAAAATAAAGCAAAAGTGAAAAGCCCAGGCGGGGTGCTGTGCATGCCAGAGCTGTCAGCAGCCTGGTGCTTATTTAAGAATATTTGACCCTTCAAATAAATCAAATATACACATGGAAGCCCTCACCTTTGCTTCAATGAGAGATTCACTCCAAAGAAAAGCAGATGTTGGTCCCTTCCTTCTAATAATAACTTCTAATTGTTTTAGTTATTAGTAAAAATCACAATACAACACTAAATGTTTGATCCCTAATACTCTTCTTTTGGGGAGCCCTTGGCCACGAAGTACCTTTCCTCACTCAGGAATCTTTCCAGGTTGTTTCCAGTCTGTAATGGTCTGTTCTGTGACTTGGTCTGGGTGATCCTGCTGTGGCAGGGGGATTGGACTGGATGATCTTCGAAGTCCCTTCTGATCCCTGATGTTTCTGTGATTCTATGAATTACTTACGAGGAAATCCTCTCTGTGTGTGGTAGCAGGAACTAATGGATCTGGGGACAATCTCTTCCCAACCACTTCTGCTCCAGTCGGGTTTTTTGCTGGTGATGCCCCCAGAAAGCATTGCCTAGAGCCTAATTCTCTGCAGTAACCTGAGAAACTAAAGGACAGTGATGTGCTTTGGCAGGCACCGGTACTTATGTGTTTAACCTTGCTGTGAAAAATTGGCCCTCAATTGCAAATCTGCCCAAGATCAATCTAAGGAGGCAATGGAAATCCTGCTGGCACCGTCTTGCTTACGTGTTTGCTGCTGATGTTGGTCTCTGGGCAGGCACAAGAGCACAGTGGCAGGGTTTGGCAGAAATCTGGTGCATGAGCAGACTCATACTGTCTCCCTACTGATTCTATCACCTGCAGTATTCAGTCCTGGAGGGGAAGGCATGATAAGAATGAGGGATGCAGAAAGAAAGCTGCTGGTAATGTCAGAGGCAGAAAGACAAGCCTTTATGCATCGAAGGAAGCAAAGATCTGAGTTTGGGGGCTGCGGGCAAGGTGGCATCTGAGGCAGAAGGAGGAAAAGGAGCAGCTTGCCAATATGCCATGAATAAGTCCCTGTCAAGGGAAAGGTGCCTCCACAAGCCTTTTGCCTCTGCTGGGCAAGAAGGATTGAGCATTTTTCATGCTCTATTTTCTTCAGAGCCCAGAGCAAGACCTGGGGCTCAGATGTCATTCTGAACTGCTTTCTGCCTTCCTTGAAAATACTTAACCACTATAATATTTTCCCTCTGCCAGCCAGCTGACAGGAATGACACCTCGGTGCAAAGCACAGGCCAGGTCAGAGACACTTGTACAGTCCTTCCAAGCACATCAGTGGTGCAGGAGTGAGCCCTTGGCGAGCCCTCACTGGTGCTTATTCACCGGTGAGGGACCGGGGGGACACGCACCCACCTCTGCTCCCAAGTAGCACACGCAGGCTGCTCACCTGAGCACGCTGGAGGGGTATTTTTCTCCCCGTTTGTGGCCACTGCAGCAGGATTTTCATAGAGGTTTTCTTCCAATCTCTGCTGCCCTCTGCTGATGCAACACCAAGGCAGAGGGGAAGGAGAGCCCTTGCGATGAGCCAAAGCCTCGGGTTTGTGCTGCAGCAGCTCACCGTCATACTCATAAAAGCCACAGCCGCTGGTACAATCAGGATGAAAAGCTCTGTCTTGAAATGAGGTCTCTGCTTTTAGGATTTTCCACTTGAATTTCTCCCTGCATCAGATCAAGACCTTCCTCTTGCACAGGCTTGATCAGACCCCGTGAAAGGCTTGGGGGGGGAGGGAGGAGGAGATGGGGGGAGTAGGAGATGGGGTACCATTCTCCAATCCCTGCCTGATGTATTTTTCAAATAAGAGAAGACCAGAGCTGCTTTCCTCACTGAGATAAACACAGTGACAAGCGTGCAGGGGTGGAGTCAGTGTGCTGTATGTATGAAACTGGCAGAATTTGTGGCCAAGCTCTGCTGTTTCCATCGCCTGCTGCAGAACAGATCTTTAAACCACACAGAAACCGCTCTGCTTCTCCTGCATGCACTGTGCACAGGAGACAAAACCCATTAGCAGGCTGAAGAGGCCGACTCTGAGCCCTCAGTCCAACCCACTCCTCCACTGCTGCTGCTCCTCGTCAGCCTCTGCAGCCCAGTGCTGCTCAGCAGGGCCCAGGGGGAAGGAAACAACTTCCCCAAAGCACCTGCCAGGGAGCTGAAAATTGCCAGCAGGGTATTCCTGTACCGATTCTCTCGGTCGCGGGAGGGAGGCAATGCAACCCTGTAGATAACACACCGACCCAGCGATCCAGACCCTTTTTTCTCTCCTGCATCTCTAGGAACAATCGTTTCATTCCTTGATGCTTGAGTCTCCATCTCTGCATCATATCCACTATAAAGCAGCTTGAGAAAAGCTGGTAACAAGATTTATAGTTATGGAGGGGCTGTTCAATACAGCTTTGATATCTTGCTCCATTGATTTTGCCTCACAGACTCTGTGGCTCCTGCCACTATTATCGGTTAACCAACACTGGCCCTTCAGGAGCTTCTTAAGGTTGTGTTTCTGGAAGAGGACCCTGGCACTCAGAGCTACCTAGAGAGAGCAGCAGCAGCCATGAGCACTGCAGGATTTACAGGCTAAATTATATCTTGGATATAAGCTTGTTTCTTTCTATTTGTACCCTTGGACTGGTGCTTGCACCAAGTGAAAGACACAGCCACCCGTGCTACATTTAACTCATGTGGTATTTCACAGGATGAAATATCCTTCTCTGATGAGCCCTGTGAAAGCTAACAGGTGATAGTAGCACCTAAAGCAGGTCATTCATAGAGTCATAGAATCATTAGGGATTGGAAGAGACCTCGAAAGATCATCCAGTCCAATCCCCCTGCCACAGCAGGATCACCCAGACCAAGTCACACAGGAACACAGCCAAGCAGGTCTGGAACGTCTCCAGAGAAGGAGACTCCACAACCACCCTGGGCAGTCTGGTCCAGTGCTCTGAGACCCTCTCTGGGAAGAAATTCCTTCTGATATTTATAAGGAACCTCCTCTGTTCCAGCTTGCACCCATTGCCCCATGTCCTATCCCCAGACAACCTTGAGAAGAGCCTGGCTCCATCCTCCTGACACCCACTCCTCACATATTTATAGATATGAATGAGGTCCCCCCTCAGCTTCCTCTTCTCCAAGCTCAAGAGACCCGGCTCCCTCATCCTCTCTTCATAAGGGAGATGCTCTACTTCCTTCATCATCTTTGTTGCTCTATGCTGGACACCCTCCAGCAGCTCTGTGTCCTTCTGGACCTGAGGGGCCCAGAACTAGATGCAATACTCCAGACAATGGTCAATTCTTAATAAGGTAATTGAAGTTCCTCTTTAATAAACAAGTGCAAAACATGTTATGGCTGGCAGCTTGTGTCCGGTGTACCTGAAGTTCAGATCCACATTGAAATAATAAAAAACCATCTCATCTAATGTTTATTGACTGGATTTAAAAAGCAGTAATCTGTTGCAGGAATTCTCCAGAGAGCTTGCTGTTGCAGCTCTGCTGGGGGTTGTCTCCACATTTTGGCTCAGTCGTGCCTTGCTGGCACATGTAGATCCTTGATGCCCTCCCATCCCTCCACCAAGAGTTCAGAGCTCCTTCATTTTTCCATCATCTGCTTCCATCGCTTATTGCTACAGTGGCTGAGAGCTCAGTGTGAGGCAGCCTACCTTGAAACAAACAGGCTCAGCATATCATCACTAAAGAATCCTTCCCTGAGTTCCTTTTTAGAGTGCTGCACTAAAGCTACGGCCAAGTGTGTGCTGATTTACTGTAAGCCCAGCAGAGAGGGGCTGGGTGGAAGTGTGATGCCGGTGCTGGTTTCTTTACTTAACTCCAGATTTCTTTGCCTCCCTGCAGCAGCAGCATTCTGCTGCCTTCCTCTAACACTCTGTCACAGCCCCAGGCATCACAACCACTTTGATTTCTTAAAGACAGACACAACTATGTGTGGACTGAATTATTTTTACCCTTAAATATCACAGATGTGAAGACAGTACAAGAAGTGAGAGAAGCTTAACCAAACCAATCTCCCTTGCTCAGCCCTGGTGTTTCAAGACGCTCAAGAACAATCCAGAGACTTCAGATCACCTGAAAGGCTGTTAGATTACATCCATGAGGATCTCTTTTGAATTTCTTAGGGGAAAAAAAAGCACAATGGTCTACCCCTGCTGTAATTTTTCTGGAGAACAGGCTTTCTCAGCTTCTGCCACCTTCTGTTACCCTTCCTTTGGGACTCTTTTATCCCTTGTGTCCTCACTCATCCCAGCTGCTGAAATCCATAGGTCTGTCTTGTTTTTCCTCTCCCCGTACTGGGATGAGCCTTGTGCTGTTTCTCCCTCCCTTTCCCTTTCCCTTTCCCTTTCCCTTTCCCTTTCCCTTTCCCTTTCCCCATCCTTTCCCTGGAGAGGCACAGCTCTGCATTTCAGCTCTGCTCTCAGTAGTGTTTCCGCTACATCACTTCCAGTCTTGGATGCTTCTCCTTCTTGTGTCTGCCTGTCCCTCCCCATGACTGTCTTCTTTTTTTAGCCCTGCTTTCACTAGAGCAGCAGCCGTTGGTATCCCACACTGGAGGAAGAGCGCTCAGCACAGTTCTTGAGGATGGTTTCGAATTCCCAGTGCTAACAGTCTCCTTCCGAGCTCAACAGACATGTTTGCAGCTGCCAGCTAGCAAGCGTCCTCCAGAGCATTCTCTATTTCTGTCGATAGCTCCTCCAGAGCTACCACCACATACTGAGATAGTATATCCTAGTATTTTTCCATGGAAAAGACAAATGGGTCAGAATCTTAAGGCTTTCAAACAGCAGTCACTGATTAGCTTGCAGTTGCAACCAGGAACATCTTGAGGCAACTTGTACTTTCAAATGCACCGGGGAACACACAAAGATTTGCCTTGTTAAGACCTAGGTACCTTATTTTATTTGCAGAATAAGTTAAGCCAAGGTATTTATTGAAACCCCCTCCTGTTTTTCAGTAGTTGAAATACTTAAGGCCTTAATCAGGTTAGAGGGATTTGGATGGTAGATTGAGATCTGTTGCACATGGGAAATAGCATTTCTGTTTTTTCTAAAATGATTGTAAAAGGGAAGAAAATCCTACCCCCTCAGCAGACTTCTCCAAGTCCACACAAGACGTGTTCTGGCAGCTGGGTGCCACCCTTCTGGTTTCCAAGGGCTCTGTATCTTCGCAAGGCATTGCTGCAGAAAACAGATTAGTTTTTATGGGACTCATTTTACCACCTTTGCCATTGTTTTGTAACTACCCTGGATCCTGTTATGCTTCACAAAGCTGCTGAGAGAGATGAGGGCTGACAAGTCTAAATTTAAGAAGCAGAGGAGACCTGACTCACTTGCTGGCACTGCCACCAGCTCCCTGCATGAGCAGGTAAATCATCCTGTGTCGGTGCAGCACCAGGAACCTTGCTTCAGCTGCAAGACTGGGGAGGTATGTCCAGGGTGCAGGTCAGGATGAGACAGCTGGTGGCACCCAGGCTTAGCTCCATCACACGCTGCAGCATGGCACTGATCCTGCACCTACCTCCTCTGGCCGCATGAGTGGCCAGAAATCCATGCCCTCTGGAAGTGGGTCACTATGGAAAACTGAAAACCTGCTGACTGTATTTTGTAAAAAAAAACAATTGCAAATGTTAGAGGCCATGAGAATTCCAGAGGGGCCTTTCCTCTGGCCCTGCACTCAGGCGGGACAGACCCCCAGCTGTTTTAACCACCTCCAGCTCTGTACTGGCCCACAAACGCTGTGACCATCAAACAGCCAACAGGCAGACTCAAACAGCCCCTAAAGCCTCCGTGTCGATGTGTGCCTTGGCAGCAGTGTTTGTATTTGACAAATTCTCTGCTTATGAGATCCACGGTCTACAAGCATTAATCAGAGAGGCCTTTCTGCGGGGAGGGAATCGATAGTCGACTGAGGAGAACATCTGCAATGTGATTTTGCTGCTAATATTTCTGCACTGTGATTTCTGCCACATCCACTGTCAGCAGTGCTCCTTGGAGACAGTCTCCTTTAAAGCCATCTACCAGTGCAGGAGAGAGCGTCTGTACCCTGGAGAAAAAGAGCAGAAATCTGCTGCCTCTCCCCTTCTCCCCTGCCCAATGACCCAGAGCCAATAAAGGCTAAGCCAAGCTAAGGAAATAAATATCACGCTGGAATACCAAAGCTCTCAGTCCCCTGTAAGAGAAGGTAAATATCTCTAGTATTTACAGTACCAAAGTTATATTGGAGAACACTTCCATAGAGACGCTAACTCAAAGGGAAGGGTTATTTGGGTTTCAGCTAGCACATGGATTTAAGTCCCAGCTCCCGAGCCTGCTGCCATCTCGTAAGGACAAGAGAGCCTGAGACAGCCAGGGTTATTCAGCCTCTGGCTGCATGGATGAAAAGAAAATGAGTATTACTAAGATCTAGGGAAAAGAATAAAAGAGAAAGATAAAAATACTCCATGTTGTCCCTAATATAACTAAGGACAAGGTTCTAGTTGTGGGGTATATACCCTCTTCATCAACCCCATCTCTGTCCTGCTTGTCGTGCTGCCAAACCCCTCATAATGCAACAGCAACATGTGGGACCTTGCTGCCTGGCACAGGGATTTCCCTAGGAACATCAGCAGCTCTGCTCCCAACATAGGGTGAGGTCTGGTTTGGATTCACACTTGCTGCAACGAGTTCAGGTCTGTCTGCTCTGTCCCATGGCTCTGTGAGTGTAGAGCCCAGCAGCAATAAAAATCTGAGGCTCAACAACTGATGCTACTGAAAGCAGAAGGGAAGGCAAAGATTAACCTCTTGATAGCTGCGTCCTCAGTCTTCTGCTACCATGGTTTGCTGGCTTCATATGAGCCAGCAGGGTGTCCAGGTGGCCAGGAAGGCCAACAGGATCCTGGCATGGATCAGGAATAACATAGTCAGCAGGAGAAGGGAAGTTCTTATGCCCTTGTAGTTGGCTCTTGTGAGGCCTCATCTTGAGTACTCTGTTCAGTTCTGGGTCCCTCATTATAAGAGAGACATGGAGATGCTGGAATGGATCCAGAGCAGAGCTACCAGTCTGAGGGGTTTAGAGAATCAGTCACATGAGGAGAGGCTGAGGGAGTTGGGCAGGGTTAGTTTGGAGAAGAGGAGGCTGAGGGGGGGCCCTCATTGCCCTCTACAACTACCTGATGGGAGGTTATAGAGATGTGGGTGCTGGCCTCTTCTCCTTGGTGACTGCTGACAGAAGCAGGGGCAATGGTCTGCAGTTGAGGCAGGGGAGGGTTAGATTGGATCTGAGGAAGAGATTGTTTATGGAAAGAGTGGTGAAGCACTGGAACAGCATTCCCAGGGAGGTGGTTGAATCACTATCCCTGGAGGTATTTAAGAAGCATGTAAACACAGTGCTTCACACCCTGCTGGAGTGGCAGCATGGAGGGGGTTAGGTTGTGTTTTTCAGTCTCTCAGGTATTTAGATTTTGTGTGGGTGTGGGGATGGCTGGACTCTGTAATCTGTGAGGTCCTTTCCAACCAGGATTATTCTTTGATTCTGTGATTCTATGACTGCTGCAGCATCAGCTTAGTATTTCCCAGGGTGCTGCCACTCGGTCTCAGGCTGCAGCACGTAGCTGACAGGAGCTGATATGCCTGGGTCTGCACGTTGCTTTCCCTGGGAAGCTTTTCCTACTGTGACTCCTGAATCCCTTCAAATATTTACATTTTAAGAGGAAAGCAAGAAAAATAAATGCCTTATAGTACCCACTTTCTTTCTGGGGAAATTAAAGTCTGAGGCATCAGCAAAATCAATGTCCTCAGCATTAGCACAAAGCAGCATCCTTTCCACAGCACTGCTTGTCCTCAGGTGCATTGCATCAAGCAACCAAGGATGTGCAAACCCAGCCCAAGGGTCTACCTCTCTGTCACAGAAGAAGCAATCTGCCCTTCTCAGTGTCTCAGGTTCAGCCTTCTCTTTCATCCTCTTACAATGGAGGTTTTCAGTTCCCTGTTTCACTGCAGTCCTCCAAAACCCTCCCTCCGTGGATCCGGACAGGTGTGTCATCTTCTAGGTAGAATTTGCCCACTGTTGGCAGCACTGTATCTGCACTTTCTGAATCTCAGCTTTGGAAGACACACACAAAGCAGTCTGAGCAGTTCCCCACCAAAAACAGAACAGCAGCAAACCCCAAATACTGGCTCTAGACCCAGTTTTCAACTCTGGAGCAGGAACCTTGGTGAACTAGCCCTCTTCCAGCTCATTTGGCCAGGGGAGCAGGGCTCTGGGATGGAGATAAAATAGCACAATGCAGGGAGGTCCTCAGGGAAGTCACCAGAGTGACATTCCAGTGTCAGCAGAGGAAGAGAAGCAAAGCATCTATTTTCACTCCAACGTGAAAACAAAACCTTACTAGATTTAGAGCTTTTTGACCCATTTTACTACTCAGAGTTTTCATAGAATCATGCAATCGTAGAATCAGAAGGGACCTCAAAAGATCATCCAGTCCAATCCCCCTGCCACAGCAGGATCACCTAGCTCTACAATTCCTTCAGAATTTTCCACGGCAATGCTTCTTACTGTTGGTTTCTCTCCTGTTTGAGAGTCTCAGCACATGATGCTCTACTTCAGCTAATTAATTTTTAACGAAGCTGTGTGTATTAATGCAAATTCTATTAGAGGTGCCTCTCAACAGACTGTGTATTAAACACAATGCCAGTAGCACGATGACACTCGACGGTGTCCACAGTGGTGAATTACATACATTATTATGTTATGCCCCTTTGAATGCTTTGAAGAAACATCCTTAAAGTAATCTGGAATTGTTGGTATGCTTGTACTAAAGCACAAAAATATTCCTTCTTAATTTAGCAAAGCGTATGTTCCTATTAGAGCTATAGATAACAGATACAGACTGGCACACACCATGTGTGGTGTGAAATGGTGAAGCTGTGCTGCCTTCAGTGCGACTGCAGAGATCGGTATCAGCGGAGGCTTTGACTTGCTATTCCTTTGCAGCCCTGACTTGATATTCCACGTTGCCTGATTATCATCAAGGGGCAATCACAGCATTTGACAGCAAGCCCAGCTACTCTGCAAGCTGTTTTGGTGATAGAAGTTCATAAATCTCTGCTCATCTACTGGCTACCAGAGAGGGACAAAGGGAGATATTTTGCAGTGCAAATCACTGCTTGGGAGAGTTGATAGCAAAAAGTTTTGTGGCAGCCCTGTCTGTGTTAGAAACAGCTTTTAGTGTTAAAGGAATAAACTCTGCTGACAAGGTGCATTTCACAACAAATAAATCGTGCTGTCTGCTCATAATCCAGCAGCAGGTGGGCATAGGAAGGGCTCTGTGAAAGATCCAAGCATAGATACTCAGAAGCATGAAGCAGTATAGAGAAAAAAGAAAACTAAATGTGGCCAAAGCATAAATGAAGGGAACTTTTTCAGGGCTAACTCTGAGGGACAAGCAGGACTGGAAGCCTGGGATGGGGCAAGCAGCAAGAGGGGAAAGGATAAGAAGGGGAAGACGAAACAGACCGGGAACAGGCAGGGACATAGATGGTCCCACAGGCATCAGGTATGAAACACCTTTTAACATGCAGGATTCCAGTAGATCCTGGAGGCTGAAGATCACCCTGCAGCCACAAACCCCACTGTAAAAGTCTCTGTTCTCATACACCTGGCACAGGTAGTCAATAGTTTACTGCTATGGTAGTCCCTAAAAGTAAGTAAAAGCATAAGGTGTCCAACCACAGAGTGTTAAATGCAATGCTACGTAATGACACTCACATTTTTGTTCCCTCTCATCCTTCCCTCTTGTTAAGAAGCACCCAGAGAAGACACAGAAACCTAGCAGCTGAGCTCACAGAAGGTGTATGTGCCAGAAGATTTGTTCCACAGGTGAGCTTAACTCACCTTCTTGGTGTTGTAACACAACCTGTGCAGTTGCACCGTTGTCTTAGTTGTGGCTCCCTGCTTTACTTCACTGTGCAGGAGGACCAGTGTGGCAGGAGCTGGTGTTTCACTCCAGCAAACACTATCATCTCCTACGTTTGACTTGGTAACCTTGGCATCCTTCAAATAAAAGGGGAAGATTGGCTGAGAAGGTCCAGCTGCTCTCTGCCCCTAAGGTACTCACTGCTGCTCAGATTAGTTCACCTGGGTAGACTGCATAGCAGCAGGGCGAAAGGGCTGGCTGACAAAGCCCAGCCACATGAGTGCCCTCATGAAAATAATTCGTGACTGGTTAGCATTTTGCCCATGTCAGGAGCCAGTGAGGTGAAATAGGTCAGCTTTGTTTTAAGGTTGAGTCCTGCTACACATGGAACCTTCTGAAGATGTTGCTGCCTGCAGACACCTTCATTTTTACACATAGTATTTCTGCTTTTCTCTGTAGCACATCAGATGTGATGAATAACCTTTGTGAGCACCGTGGCACAGCAGCCAGGGCATGTAACTGTGCCACCACACACGTACATGATCTTGTAGTAGGCACACAGCTAGGAATAGCCACTTGTGCCCGTCTTCGTCTGCACCTCCTCCATCCCCAAACCACAACATTTGACATGCAATCACACAGGAACACAGCATGCCCATTCCCTTGTGTTGCCTCACACAAGATGAGTACCATGATGTCTAGTCACTGCTTGGTGGATCACAGCCTTGAAGACCCCTGATACCACCTCTAAGTTCTGCCAGAGGCTCCTGAGGAGAGGGACTTGGGGGTGCTTGTGGAGGAAAAGCTCAACAGGAGCCAGCAGTGTGCACTTGCAGCCCAGAAGGCAAACCAGGTCCTGGATGGTCAGGGATCCCCCTTTACTCTGCTTTGGTGAGACCCCACCTGGAGTAGGGGGTGGCCTGTCTATAATTTCTTCCCAGTGAGGATGATGGGGCACTTGAGGAGGTTGCCCAGGGGATTTGTGGAGTCTCCTTCTTTGGAGATGTTTGAAACCCACCGGACTTGGTCTGGGTGATCCTGCTGTGGCAGGGGGATTGGACTGGATGATCTTTTCATGTCCCTTCCATTCTCTGGTGATTCTATGATTCCATGAGGTATGTAAGAGGTGCTGTGCAGCTGTTGGTAAATCCAAACCAGCAGTGATGTTGTAAGACGCTCAAGGCCTCAGGGAGCTCTATGTGCCCCCATTAAATAAGAGCCTTTTCAATCCCTTATTTCCATTAAAGATTCAAATCAGCTTGGGGGCAGCTAAATAAAGGATGTGAAAGGTGCATGGGATTACTTAGGACATTTGAATGGCTTTCCCCATTTCTTGAAGCCTCAGTTCTCCCCCTCCTTTGATACAAGCAGATATTCAGTTTCAAGTCAGATATCTTGTCCAAACCCAAAGAGCTTTCCTCAAGCCCTCCCTCACCCATACCTTCCTTCATCCTGAAAACAAAAGGGGAAGAGAGATAAAAATTCATTGGCACAGCTCTGCATTGGACTACCGTATGCCACCCTGAATAGCCTCTCTTGTCCTCTGAATATGTGATTCAGTTCTCTGCTCTCTCACTTGTAGTCATCAAAATACAGGAGGAAAGCATCCATGCTTTTCTCAGCTATAGCATCTGAATTTTCAAACACCAGCGCCCTGACCTTCCCTCACCCTGCCAGTTTTGGAGCAGACCACATTTCTTTCCCACTCATGGAGGTTTGATTGGTGGTAAGAGAGAGTTTGGCAAACTGTATTTGGAAGCACATGGCACACATAGGCTATTAATGGCAATCATCCCATCCATGATGCCAGAACCTAAAGAGAGATTCAATCATGTGATATTAGAGGGCTTCACAAGAACAAGTTTCCTTTACATAATCTGACTTTGTGATTTCCTGTGACTGAAATAACAATCTTCAAATCATCCTTTCTTGTCAGAAGGGAAGTTTTCAGTGCAAATCGTACAGTGATGCCTCAAAGTCATTCTCACCTACCTCTTAGGAACAAAAGGTCACCACCAGAAAAAGCACAGGAAGCAGAACTTGCATGTTGCATGGATCAAATATAGGTCAAGCCTGGCCTGCTTTGTACCTTTCTTCCTCTGCACTGAACAATGAGGTTAATTCCACCCCAGGCCAGTCAGTACTGGGAGGGAGAGTGACTCCCCTCCACCTTTACCATCCTAATGGCTGCAGTTCAAACCTGGTCCAAAATCCTGCAGTCAGCATTGTAACATGAGTATTAGAGAGATCTCAGCCTGAGCTGGCTTTTCCTTGTCTGAGGGAGTGTTGCTGGGCTTTTTAGGGTGCAGGGTAGGTTTATCCTGGATAATAGCACTTGCATGTTCCTACAATGACTGGAGCTAAAAGAGACACAGACCACGCATTACACTGCAAGGTGGTGCAGGTGTCAATTCCCTGTGGGTCTCAGTGAAGCCAGTGCTCTATCAGTGGACTTGCCTTGTGCAGATTGTGCTCATGTGGTGAATCAAGCTTTTGACATTGCAGCAAGGGACTTTAGGAGCTCATTAAAGATAACTTCTGCCTCTCCATATAGAGGAAGACTGAGGCTTTAGCAGCTGCAGTCAGGAATCGTTGCCAACAGTTCATTCACAGAGACTGAGAAGTATGGGGAAAGCATCCATTAATTGAAGTAAACTGATGTCAGCTCTGGCTTGTTAAAAAGTAGACAAGCCTTGAAGCCTTGAATGTGGTCTATGGGGGAGAGTCTTTAAAGGGTCTGATACAATTCCACAGTCTCTGAAAGCATCTCATACAAAGAGAGCTCAAGCTGCAACTCCAGTGGAGCAGAGGAAAGTGATTTGTTCAGCAGAAAGCAGAACAAGAGAGGGTTCCTGTGGGAGAGGGAAAGAACACAAGACTTCCACAAACCCAGCTTTAAATCCCAAAAGAATTGCAGGAAACTGCTTGGAAACAAAAGCAGAGGAAAAAAGCATCTTTCCCAGATGCCAGCTGTGACTTCAGAGAAGGAGAACTCATGATTTTCCAGGAAGGAGAGGATTTTTCACTGTAAGGATAGATCTAAATGCAATCCAAACCAGCTATGTGAAAACACTCTGCCCTTGGTTATGTCTTGCAGGTGTTTAGCATTCTCTGTGCAGTCAATCTTGGTGACAAGTCTATGAGGAGCCTGTTGCTGGCTGCCCTCAACTGACTGAGTTATCATTGGCAAGTTAGGGAAGGTCTCCACACATCATGTTCATTACCAGACAAGAGGCAGAGAGGAGAGAACTTGAATAGTAAGTCAAAGCTTGATTACATCAGGGGAAAAAAACATCTCCTAGCTGGTTATATGAGGAAATTTGGAACTCGAATCACTGAAAACCAAGTTAGGTGAGTCTGTAGTACCACGTTATTTTTCAAACCATACAAACCATAGACAGTGGTGGCTCAATACAGCAGCAAAACCATCCACTCACAAATTGTGATGGACAGACAGGAAAAACTCATCACCATTAGACCCCTCCTCCAGCTGACTCGTTGAGGAAGCTGAGGCAAGTTTCCTCATTCTACCTCTTTGCTCAGTCCTTGCTGAGACTTCCTGAGCGTCTGTCAGCAGATGAGGAAATATTTCTTCCAGATTGCCACACAAAAAAGGTTTATTTGCTTACAGTGCCAGGAATGCAGCATTACAGATGCTTTCAAGTCATTTGAAGTGCAGTACCACTACAATCTGAGCTACTGGAGCAGAAAGCCTGCAAGGAGAAACTGAGACAAAGGGGAAAACCATTTTTCATGCAGTCTTTTAATTCTCCAACCTTTGCGTTGTTCGGATTCCTAATGTGACACAATAAGCTGCTCGGGAGCACAGAGAAACAAATGTTTTCTGTGTGCATCTCTTTATTAATGAGGCATTGATAAAGCCAGAATTAAAACTGCATTGGTGATGCCCAAACAATATAAATGCTACTTTTCATTTCCAAAGCAAACCTTAAGCTGCAAGATCTCTTAGTCACTTGCAAAATGGCTTTTGAGGAAGGTTCTAGATACACTGAGTAACCCTAGAAGAGCACAAATTAGAGCTGCCTACGTGGCAAAATTATGCTCCTCAACTGAGTCAGCACTGACACAAGACTGGCATTAACAAGCCTTGTCAGACAATAACGAGACAAATTTAAGGTACCACAAAAAGTCTATTATGGTGCAGAGGTACTATGCAATGGTTGTCACGAGAAAAATTACTACAGTGTGTAGTAACTAGCTAATTCTCCAAAACACTTTTTGCAGCAACTTTGAACACTCAGATGAAAAGTGGGTGTTGCAGAAGTGTAAAGGTTCTGAGCCAAATTCTGCTCTCAGCTAGATGCACTGTTATTGCAGCTCCTAATGAGATCTAGTCTTATAGCTGAGAATCAGAGCAGTAACGTGTCATTATTTAATTTTTTTAGCTGAAATAATGTTGATTCAGAGCTTAGTGGAGGAGTTGAGTTATATAAAGCGTTCTACACATGTGGGTTTTTTATACCTGTATCTCTGTAGCTGTCAAGTTTTCACAAACTAAAACACAGCGGTCCTATTCAGCAGTACCTCCTTCCTCAAGCAACCTACTGCGTCGCTCCCTCCCACACTGTGCTTTGGTAGTGGTTTACTCCAGTTTTAGCCATATCCTACACGGCCACTGAGAATTAGCTCCACAGACTCCCCCTGGCAGGGCTAAATATGTTGGTGCTATAGGAAAAATAGCACCATATGGCAGTTGTTTGATCTCAAAGCAGAAACCGCAGAGTTTTTGGAAACTGATGAACTCTCCCTGTCTAGAAAGTTTCCTTTCATTCCCAGGCACTGAAAACTCACTTGTGTGTTGCATGTGTTCCCAGCCACATAAGCAAACTTGGAAGATCTGTTCTAGGCTATCACTAATTCCTGATGCATCATCCAGAACCTGCAGTGTTGCCATTGTCCTGAAAGATGTTCAGGGATTGAGCTTCCCGTGCCAGGTACATTACCAATCTTTTGCACTCAGACATCAGTAGTTGATGGGATTTTCCTATCTGTTTCCTGGAATATGGACTCCTATATTTGCACAGTCCCTCAAATGCATCTATAGATGACACGCCTCAACACCCAGTTAAATGAGCCTGACATAGCATAAAATTACAGAATTATAGAACAGTCCAGGCTGGAAAGGACTTTCAAGATTACTGTGTCCAACCATTAAAACAACTATCCCAAGATCTTGTCCACTGGGTCTTGTCCCTCAGCTTTAGAAACACACAACTTTTAAACACATCCAGAGATGGTGATTCAACAGCCTCCCAGTTCCAAGGCCTGATCATCCTTTCAATAAGGAAGTTTTTCCTAATGTCCAGGGAGGTGGTTGGGACCCCATCCCTGTAGGTGTTTAAGGCTGGGCTGGATGAGGCTCTGGCCAGCGTGCTCTAGGGTGGGGTGTTCCTGCCCATGGCATGTTTGTTAAGCTGTTGTTGTCTTTACCCACAAGCCTCTCATTTTATTTTTCTCTCATGTGTCCATCTAAGAAGCAGGGAGCAATAGAGTGGCTTCGGAGGGCATGTGACCACCAACCAAGGACAAACTGCCACACAGAGAGATCACTTACCAACAATTCCATATCTATTTTAAAGGCCTGTTTCATTCCCAAATGTAAGGATTTTTCTCCCAAGGGACTAATTCGTTTGAGAGAAGGGATGTGTCTCGGTTTGGGATGACAGATATCAAATTCTTTCAATTTAGAGGCCTTCAGTCAAGAGGTTCGGAAGAAAAGGAACAACAATTCTTTATTATAACAGTAATAAACACTAACAGTATACTCAAAATAACTAAACAACGAAGATTCCAGGGACCCCAAACAAAGTAGATCTCAGGGGCCCCCAAACAAAGTCCACCTGACAGGTAGGGAGGGTGATGGTCCTCCTGGAGCGATGGATGTGGCTCTCTTTTCCTCGGCAATGATGGGGCAGACGGAAAAGCACAGCAGTCAGGAGGCGGCAGGGAGTGGCAGGAAAGGTGTCCGCGGCGGCCAGGGGCCGCGCAGGTGCGGCAGCGGCTCTGTTCGTCACGGGCAGAACAGCAGGGACTTCGGGCGGGAAAGCAGAAAAGTCTCGNGCAGGCGCCGCAGCTCCAAGCAGCTCCCGGGGAAACGGCCCCGCACCGCCGAGCGACCCCGGTCCCCCCCACTCCCATGCAAGAAATAAAACCACATATCCTCCCAACAGAGGAGAATAGAATACAAATTTTACATTGCACAACCCAATACAGGATGCAATTCAGGTGACAAGTAAAGAAATAAAGAAATGACTGCTGAATTACTACAAAGAAAGAGATGATCAATATTTACCTGCATACTTTCTCACCACCCTATAGGACAGCTGCTCCAACACGTGGGAAGGGATGAATTAAGGGTGAGAAAGAAGGAAAAAATACTATATCTGCTCCCACTTCATTTACAGGGCAAATGTAGCTATTACAAAGGCAAAAGAGAAAGACCATTAGTTAAACTTTCTTGCAGCCTGGGGTTTTTCACCTGCATGCTCTTTATTTACCTGTACCCAGGTGAGCAGAAACAGGCAGTGCTAAGCTTCACCATCAAATCATCACTTACACTAGGATGACATTGTTTGTGGTCAGGCATTTTGTAGCTCACATAAGATATTTGTTATATCAGTGTTTACACCTTTGGTAGTCTGCTTACTATAGAAGAGTCAATGACCCTTGGATTTTTAATAGCTTTGGCAGAAGAGAGAGCAGTTAACTTCACATACATGCACCAAGATTTCCATATCCTCTACCAACTAGATCCAAGAACAGATACAGCCAGCTTGAAGGTTTAAGCCTCCAGGTTAGTTGGAAAGCTCAGCATCATTGGCCTGCTGTGCCCAGGATTTGGGTTGGCTCAAGTCCTAGCGAGCTCCAGCTTTATCAGTCCTATCTTCTGAAATGGACAGATATCAAACCTTTTGACTATCACTCTGCTGGTAACCAAGACTAGTTTTGGTCTGCCTGATGGTCTGTTTTATAAGGTAAGTTCTGGCCTAGAGAAGGAGACTGGGCTAGTTCAGTTAGCATGTAAGTAAACATGCTAATAATCAGCAGTGCTACCCTACACAGCCAAGGAGATTTTAACACTGACTCAGACGAGGTGCCAATCCACCAAGTCCCTTCACTCAGAGGGTGCAGTATAGCTCACCACCTGCTTGGCTGCTTTTAAGACAGCAGAGGAAACAGTAAAATTATTAAAGATCATTGAGAGGAAAGACATTCACACCACTGAAGCATTCATTACCAGCTTTAACCACCTCTTTGGCTGCTACAGGAGGCCAAAAACTAAATAGATGCAAGAAGTGAACACTTTACAAAGTCAGACGAACAAGGATAAGACATGTTGGCAGAGAATGATGACAAAGAAAGGCCTTCCTCAAGAGAGAGATTTTGCCCTTCATGAACATGTTTTCCCCAGTCTTTTCTATACCAACCTTCATCAACACTCAGTCTGCTTTGGACCATCTTTGAAAGGATCAGAGGACTTTGCTTGCTCTGAGAGAGCAAAGAAATGGGCTTGTTCAAACCATGCTGCTTTCAAGAACTCTGCAAGTGAGCTAATCAATACAATCTGCACAGCAGAACCCCAGGGAACACAAAGACACCTCAGCTACCTAGGCTGAAAGCACTTCGGAGATGAACATAAGTAAATAGAAAACTGACAAAAATACGGGTCACAGAAATAGGTGCTGTCAGGATGGATTTTTCCCAGAGAGTAAGCTAAACTATAATCTTGTCCCAACACCAGTTAGCAATTAGCAGTGGCTTTCCTTGGAAGATCATTTAAACTCTATTTCCAGCAGAACGTTTCACAAACCTAATGCAGGTACAAGGAGAGTTTGAAACACTTTTTTTCCCTCTTTACATCACTCTCCTACAGCTGATGTGGGATTAGAGCTAAAAGCTACAGAGCCTTAAAAAAAGGGACAGAAGATAAATATATATGCAGAATCCTATGTAGTCCGCTCCAGCCAGACCAACCAATGAACACACACAGCAAGCAGCCACCTGCCCCTATTTAGATGCTTTGCTGTCGCCCACTCTTCCTGGGAAAGCTAGCTGTCATCATTGCAAAGAACCGATGATACACACTGTTGCCTGTACTAGTGTTTTTCCCTTCCTGACTAAATAACTAACAACAGCAGTCCTCTTCATACTAGATTGAAACCTTTAATTAAGTATTCATTTGGGAATGGAGCCCTAATTGTCTTCTCCCAAGCAAAGGGGAGACTCGGCAACATGTTGTGTACCCTGAAAAAAAGCAGGATCACAGGAAAGTAATGCTGTCTGAAGAGTCTTTAAGGTTCTTCCCTGTTCTGGCAGGAAGTGCAAGGGAAAAGAAAAAGAAAAAACATCAAAAGGAGTTATCTTTCAGGTATGTCACATAGTACAGACTGTCCTTGCTTTCAGAAAGTGTTCCATTTCCCTGTGCATGCTTGCACGACTCAATCAAAACTGACTTTCTGAAGCAGCCAGCTGCAGCCTGTAATCTCCCCCACAGCTGTGCAAAAGCAATACGGACAGTGGGTTATATTACATCAAGCCGCTGAGTTACACCTTCATAAAAAGTTAACAGGTTAGCAAAACAGGTGAATCCTGTTGTTGAATCTCCCTGGTGAATCCATGTTGGCTAGTCCTGAATTAGTCAGAGAGTAGTCAGAGATCAGTCAAGCCTCAGAAAGCTATGTGCCTTGGGATGCCAAAAGGGTACCTGTAAGGCATTTTTGGCCATAAGACGATGGTGTTTATTTTGCATAGGCACACACAGACCCCCGTTGTTTGTTCAACAATATTCTTTATTGGCAACTCTGCATGCAATGTTCCCAGAAGGAATGGGCCGCCTCCAGAACGCAAGGTGGTCCTCTGCCATCAGCAGATCTGCCATCACTGTCCATAGAAGAGCAGCCTTGCTAGCCGATCTTGCAGCATCTCAAACACCAGCAATGCCCCAGCATGGGCTTCCATGTGAAAAGAGTTTGGGCGGATGAACCTTCTGGAAGGCTGGAGTAAGATGATGTTGTTCAGCATGTTCTCATTGCCGATGCAGAAGCAGTTCAGATATTTGTCATCCAGGAAGCAGCCCAAAGTGCATTAGGTCCTCCAGGCGTCAATGATGCCTTCCAGATCTTCTTTGCTTTCTGCCACGCCACTCTCTCTTCCTTGTCTATCTTCTGTTCCTGATAAAGCAGCTCCATGACTTGAGCCAGGTGCAAAGCCGAAAGAGATTGTGCAAAAAAGCAGCAATTTCCAAGAAGTGCCAGAGCTCTGATACACCAAAGGCCAGGGCTCCCCAGAAACTGTCACTATGCTCAAGATCATCGCTGCTCTCCTTCAAGGCGGTTTCCCTCTGGTCCTGGGTGCCATCACTCTCCTCGAGGGTGTCATGACGACCAAAGGGCTTGCCGTCTGTGTCACGCAGACGGCCAGGAAACACCAAAGAGTTCAGGAACAGTAGTGGAACAAGAGCCACCGCGAAGTACATTCTGTTAGAAGCCATCGTCTGTAGAAGAACAGAGAAGGGGTCAGTGGTGTTGGTAGGCAGAGAGCTGGTGATGGGGGCAGCAGCGACAGGAGCTGCAGGCCCAGAGTGAGGGAGAGAAAGAGGGAGAGAGGCATCAAGGCCTGCAAGCCCTGGCGACAGCAGCGCTGTGTCCTGGCCAGGTTTCTCCAGCAAGCGCCTGAAGCCTCACTGCAGGGTGAGGATCATCCCCCCCCAAGGAGGGGCAGGCCCCTGTCTCTGCCCTTTCCCTCATCCAGCTACTTCTGCACTCACCACTGGCCCAGACTGTACTGGAGCAGCCCTGAGTGCTGAGGCCTATATATAGACTGCCATGGTGACCTGGCCATTGTGATGTCACAGAGGCCAGC
>VZRI01008988.1:145-56978 GCA_013397515.1 Upupa epops
CCTCCAGGGATGGGGACTCCACCACCTCCCTGGGCAGCCTGGTCCAGTGCCCAATACCCTCTCAGGAAAGAGCTCCTTCCTAAGATGCCATCTAAACCTCCCCTGATGCAGCTTGAGGCCATTTCCCTGCATCCTATCGTCATATTGCCCTGCTCAAAGTAATTTAGCATCGTAACACTGCGCAGAACAGAGTGCTCCACAGGCTGTTCTATCCCACTGTCTCCACCAGCTGATGAACATGGGGGCTGGAGAGGCTCCTCTCCCACAAACAGGGCAGAGACACCCTTCCCCTGAGCATTTCATCAAGCAGCCAGAAGGTGGGAGCTCAGTTATCACCACCACCAGCGCCCTGACCACCACACAGGGCCTGGCCAGCAGTCCTTGGAGCCTCTTGATCCCCCAGATAACAGCAGAATAAAGAACTTGACAGCTAAGACCTCTTCTTTCCGGCACAAATCAGCCTGATTGCCACAAGCCCTACAAGTCCATCAACCTCTAAGGAAACAGAGCTGCTTATTTTCTGACTGCTTTATTCTCCAGCCCAATTTTCCTCAATGCTAAAGCAACAAAAAAAGTAATGAAAACAACAACAACAAAAAATCACCCAGCAGATTGTCCAGTTCGTGACTGGATGGCTGGCAACAGCAATCCTATTTCCAAACTGACCCCTGCTTTCCAGCATGGCATTCATTAATTCCACAGTCTCCCGTTTCTAGGAAGATGTCAGTCATGTATGTGATTTTTCTATCAGCTATTAATGCCAGATCACAAGGTGAGAAAGCAGGGGTTTTAATCTCAAGACCCTCAGGAGATGGAGCTGCATACATTTGGTGTGAGCCATGTGTCTGGAAATGTCAAGGACAAATATTTTTCAAAGTAAGGAGTGTTCCTATCCCTGTGTAATCTTAAGTACTACCCGAGTGATCCAAAACACAGCCCTTTTCTCACGATTGTTCAGCTCTAGCAAGCTGCCACTTCCCAGGAATTAAGTTTAGATCATTTAAGGAGGCACCTACACCCTTAGGAATTGGAATATTTAAACCAAGCAGCACTTTAAGCCTCTCCTGGAGGCTCTGTCCAGGGCAGAGGTTTGTAGAAAGGAAAAGTTTTACTGTAGGGACTTTTACTGCCTCCAAAAATTGTTCATTCTCGAATTTGAGATGCGTTCCTCACCTCCCCACTGTCATTCCCCACTTCCATATTGTCATTCCCCACCTTCCTATTGTCATTCCCCACCTTCCTATTGTCATTCTCCACTTCCCAACTCCCTAACTGGCTGTTACCAGCTTGAGAAAGACTACAGTTGAGGGTGGGCACAGAGACCAAGGTCAGGTAGAGACTGTTCTGACAGTGGGACATACTGGTGTTTCTACACAATCAGAATCCTTAAGGATTGGAAGGGACCTCGAAAGATCACCCAGTCCAAACCCCTGCCACAGCAGGACCACCTAGACCAAATGGCACAGGAACACAGCCAGGCGGGGCTGGAACGTCTGCAGAGAAGGAGACTCCACAACCCCCTGGGCAGCCCCTTCCAGGGCTCCGGGACCCTCCCTGGGAAGAAGGTCCTGCTGATATCAATAAGGAACCTCCTCTGCTCCAGCTGGCACCCAGTGCCCCCTGTCCTATCACCAGATGCCCTTGAGCAGAGCCTGGCTCCACCCTCCTGACACCCACCCCGCATAGATTTAGAGCCATGAATGAGGTCCCCCCTCAGCCTCCTCTTCTCCAAGCTCAAGAGCCCTGGCTCCCTCAGCCTTTCCTCATCAGGGAGCTGCTCTCCTTCCTTCATCATCTTTGTGTTGCAGTGTAGCATTCCCCTCCCTAGCGATCTCAGTGGGAACGAGGGAGAATCAGCAGTTAGGTGCAAGGACAGAAAGCCTCTGCTCCAGCAGCCTAAAGCGTCACCAGCGATGGAAGAAAGCACCCACATGACACCCATTTCACATGCCAGTGCCCACTGCTGCCACCCAGGAATGTTACTGAGCTAACAGAGACTGCAAACAGTTACTCATTTGCCCTTCACACACTGTCACCACTTTTCCTTCTGTGGACCCACTGATAATGCTTCAAGTTCAAAAGTAAAGGCTGGACCAAGTGGGAGCCCTCCCAGTGACGTGAACCAGGTGTGATCATGTCACTGCGTAAAAGGACCAGAGGAACTGGGGTCAGGTCGTGCCAGAGGAGGGTCAGGTTGGATCTTAGGAAAACCTTCTTCCCAGAAAGAGTGAGGAGGCCTTGGCATGGGCTGCCCAGGAAGGAGGTGGAGGCAGCATCCCCGGAGGGGTTCAACAGCTGGGCAGGCAGAGTGTTTCCAGAGCTGGTTTAGTTGCCGGGGGTTGTCAGATGGGCAGTTGGACTGGATGAGCTTGAAGGTCTTTTCCAACCTAGATGATTCTGTGCAGCCAGGCTGAGTTGTGCACCCAAGGAAAGCTTTTCCTAGACAGCTGCTCTGCAGCTTGAAATAGGGACGGAAGCCTTTAGCTGCTAACTGCCATATAACATATTATCCTACTTACTGCATCCAGTTACCAGCATCTTGTATCTGGAAGCAACAAGGGAGAAGGCTCCTTTATCAAGTCAATCTCCAATCCCATTATGTTCCTCTACAACGGTTTCCGTAAACATTCAGCAATTTTCAGTGTCTGAGTTGCGCAGCTGAAGAGGTGCATAAACAGGCTCCACTGAAATGTGAAGATGACTGATAATGTACTAACATTGAGACCCCTTGCTGTGATTATTACCCCCTGAGTGCTCCTTACAGAATGTGCCTCTTATCTCACAGTGACAACGCTAATAGAATATGCATAGCCCTATTAGCATACAAGATAATAGCACCCTGGAGGGGACGGAGCCATAAAACTTTAAGTAGAAATCAAAACAGAAGGAGGAAGAAAAAGGGAACATTGTCACAAGCCAAAAAGGAAAGGGGGGGGGGAGGAAAAAAAACCAAGGGAGCCTGAGGGCAAATTTTGCCGCAGAAAACACACATAGTCATAATTCTTGTGCTAGTCACCATGCAAATGGTAATAGTCCTTAGTCCCATGAATACTATCAGTGCCATGTTTGCTGTGAAACATTAATTGAGATAATGTGCCCCTTTCGGATGCAGCGGGGAGTCGTATGTCAAATTGTACCACAACAAAATTATGGCAACATCTGCAAGAAATATGCAACAGCCATGGGGGGACCTTGCGCTGGGGAAGTCCAAGTGGGTCTTCACCGCTGCAGATGGAGGCTGTGGCAGAGCCAGAGCCCACGAGCAGCTGCTCGCTGCTCCAAGAGGACATGTGTGGGTCTACCTGTGGCTCCTCAGCTGCTGCCCAGCGGAACGTTCCGTGCGTTAGACGTGTTATCTCTTGACCCTACTTCAGTGGCTGGATTAAACCTCGAGCAGCTCTTTGAATGCCAAAGGCTTTCTTGAGTCACGTCTGCCCGCCGCATTCACATTTGTTCCGTGTAACCGGCCATTGTACCGGAGCTTTCACGGCTCACCCATAGCTGGCAGCTCGCCACGCATTCATCTGCTTTCCATCGCGCAGCAATAGCCAAAGTAAATCTTTCAGTGCTTGGCACAAGAGTGTGAATTCAATAAAAAAGGCTTCAAACAAGTTTGAGATGGCTTGTCTCTAAACAAACGAGGAACAGGGAGCTTTTCTTAATGCTCATTGTGGTTCAGTTCCTGCCTACAGCGAAATCCAGATAACCCCCAGCAGCACTGACAACCCTGTCTGGTAAAATAGTCACCTGTCAAGTGGGCATGAAAATCTCCCCACAGCCAAGCTTGCAGAGAAGTGACCTGCTGCTTACCAGGAGCTTCAACAGGGGCAGTCAAAGGTCCTTGTTGTCTTCTTTGTGAGATCTGAAACTTTCCGCTAGCGGCGCTGAATGCGCAGGACCCCAGGGTGATCCCTCCACAGAGCCCCCCGCATGCTTTTCCCTTTACAGAGGGACTGGTGTCAGGAGGTAACAAGCACACGATCCCCGGGGTGCATTTTGAAGCATCGTGCAAAGTTTTCTGGGATTCCTCCCTGGCATTCACTGGGGTTTCTATAGAGCTAAAAAACTCTTTGTGAAAGTGGCTTTGTGTTGCAAAGTTTTGCCGCTTGTATGAGTCTGCCTCTCTTCATCCCGGCTGATGGTACTTCAGGCTGAAGATTTCAGCAATTAGAACACAGTTGGAAAAGACTCTGCTAAAGAAAATCCAGCCACTTTCACAGACTCACAGGGTTGGAAGGGACTTGGGAGAGTGAAGGCTGAAGGAATTATTCCCGAGTGTAGAGAGATTTTTCAAAGGTTCTCTCTCTCCATCCCCATTTTTCAGGAATGAAATCAGGAATTAAAGAAGGAAAGGCTACTTCCACAAAAGGGCAGTTTGAAACGCCTGGGTACCTCCACCTGAAGAAACAGCACTCTGTGAGCAGCTTCTAAATCTGGGTCCAAAGGAGATCTCGGAGGCAGGTCTCCAGGACACTGAGTGATGGCTCCTGCCACTCCAGTAGAGCTGGGAAAGCTCAGGGAACGTTGGTCACTACTTGTTTTATGTGGAAGGGCTATTTTGTAGTCGGGTGAGGGATAATTTGTAGGCTGAGTGAGGGATATTTTGTAGTTGGGTGGGGGCTAATTTGTAGTTGAGTGAGGGGTATTTTGTAAGCAGTGTGATTAGCAGCTACCCCGCTTCAACTGCCTTCTGTATGCAAAACAATACTAATAATTAAAGAGAAAACTGCAGGAATCTTTAACTACGACAGTGAGAACAGAGAAAAGTTTTTACACGTTCGATAGAAGTGATTTACAGCTTCTCTCTACAACTCTGCTCCATCTCCTTTCTTAGGTGAAGCCCAGCCCCTGTGTTTGCATCTTGCTGTGCTCTCTTTACTGAATCCCACCTCAGATCAGCAGGCCTTCGTTCTCAAAGTTCAGCCAAGGTTTTGCTTGTGGACATTTCCTGGCTACAGCAGCAGACAACCTCCTAGCAGTAAAAGTCTTAGTCGCCCATTACTTACAGCATAGGTGCTCCAACGCAGCAGGGCTCTGGATACCAGAGGAACGCGGAGCACTTGAGAAAGACAAACAGGGAGAGGCAAGATTATCAGCCAGCTTGTTTCAACAGCCATTTAATCACAAGTAATTATCCCAACCTAAATCACTATCTCTTTTCCCTCGGCTAAGGCATAACTTTTATTTAGCAGGCATTATCTCCCGAGGATCCCTAGCAGCCCAGGACACAGCGAAGCAATAGAGCGCAGCCTGGATGCTGTTATGTATTTATTAAGTTGTATCAGGGCCCATTTAGTAGCAGCTCTGCAGTTTATCACGTAAATATCGAATGCCAAATACAAAAGAGAAGGAAATAACAACATAAAAAATTTATCTTTGGGGGGAGGAGAGGGAGAAAGGGAGAGAGAATGGTGCTGATAATGTGATTGTGCCTTCAGCAATAGTGGCTAATATCCTTTTGCAAGGGGCACGGTGTACAAATATTCCAGGGCTGGGGGAGGAGAAGTGAGGAGAGGGGAGCCTAGCTGTTGTTTGTTTGTTTTAAAGTGTATTCTGGTTGCAGGCTAGGTCAGCGGGTGGCCAGACTGAGAAAATGAGTCCCCCGGGCTGTAATAATTGTAACTGTCAGGGAAAAAAAGTCAAGGTCTTAGATAGCAGTGGTCTGCTCTGACTTCTGACCATGGAGAAATATATATGAAAACTATTGCCTGGGGCACCATGGGAAGAAACCATGAGGTTTTAACTCCTGGTGGCTCGTGCTTATGAATTAGAAACCTCATTCTGCACCTTGTTGGGTTGTATCTTTATGGTTATTTTCATTTGCAGAAGAAATGAAGCTAAAGACAGTCCTTTTCCTTATGCCCAGATCTGTGATGGCAGTGAACACCTATTACCAGGCTGGTTTTGCAGTTCAGAGGCTTCGACCTGATTTTTTAACAGTGGATATTCACGAGGAGAGTCACTAACTGTGATTAGGCAGTGCCCTCGTTATTTACCTCAGTGGTTCATAGATGCCCGCACTGGATTCATCCTGAACCACACACAGGGATCTTCACCGACTTCTCCACAAATGCTTCTGGTGTAAAAGCTGTGCAACAGAGAGAGGGTGAAGGATTTAAACCTCCCCAACAAAATAAACAAGAAAAAAAATAAATGAAGAACCCACAAATCCCGGTTCTTTCTTGTTTTTTTAATTACAAAGCCGTGGGCTAGAGGGCTAGCTGGCTACCTGGCCAGGTTTCCGTGGATCACCAATTCGCCCCTTTTATTTTAGGAAGGAAACTGGGGACTGGGCAGGAAAGACAGCCAAAGGCGAATGCTGGAGCAGCTCATTTGGGAGAGAACAGAGGGATATTTCTGAGAAGCATCTTGACCTCCTTAATGTTCTTAAACGTCTTCCTTACACACAGAAAGCACAGACAACTCTCCAAAGGGGATAAAATTATGCAGAGTCAGCGGTATTTACTGTGAGGTAGGTAAGAACGTAACCCAGACACCTTCCTTCTTTTGGCAGGGGTCATCTGAGCTCTGGTCAAACATCCCAGCTTGTCTGATGACCCTGATGAATTAATTCAATATCATTCCTTTCATATGAATGAATCAGGGGAATTGGAAAGATTTCTAAACCTAGGGAGATCCAAATGAACTACAGAAACATCAAACAGCCATCAATCCCACTTTGAAGGTGACAACAACATAGAAGGGTTTGCTGGTAAAGGGGGATAATTATTGCTGGGATGTGATTTACTCGTTAGAAGTCACTGCGGTAGTGAGCTGGGCCACTTTTATGGGCCCCATCTGTATTTTGCTCACCTTCCTTACAGCCTGTCGGTGTCTTGAGAAGGAAGCCCAGTGTAAGGGAGAATGAGGCAGCAGTGAGGAGCACATTTCTGGGGGAGCAAACAGACACTTATGTGAGGAAAGACCAGAACAAGGGGAAAAGTTTACTTTCCCAAGTGGCATCTGAGCTCCATCTCAAGATTCCAGATGCAGAAGAACCTCATTTACCTTAGCTGAATTTTCCTTCTGATTGTTTTGTTCTGCTAACGTGAGGATTTCTTCAGGACTCTGTCACCTCTCCCTGAAAACAGGGACATATTGCCCCTGGATCTTCACTTCAGCAATGAATATTGGTTCATATGGGCCCATCCCAAGTCCCAGAACAGGGAATGAGGTCACTGACTGGATAAGCAAAAGGCACTGGTGCAGTTGAATCACCCGCAACACCTACAGCTTCCTGCTTTGAAGTCATGAGCAGGAGTGGAAATCTCAGCTCTTCACGGACTCCACTTGCTGAAGACCTCACCCAGGAATTGAGGGGTCTCCTTTCTTTGGAGCCTTCCAGAAATGCTGCTGGCTGCACCGTTACCTTTGCAGGAAGGAGCCCAGCAGAGAGGTTACAGCAGCTCTACCTGTAGCCTGCGACTGCAGCTCGTGCCTGGACAAGCAAATGATTGTTCAAGCGATTTCCCACTGTAAGGTGAAGGTGGTCTGCGTGGAAGATCTCAATGTCACCACAAAGCTGGGAGGGAGGCTGAAAGGAGGAGGAAGGCAGAAACCTTCACAACTAATGTCAATTTTCTGCATCAAATATTTTGATAATTAAACAAAGCTGATCAAGAGAGGAAAACAGCATGTCTCCAGAGCTCCGGAAGCAGAGGCCCATTAAATAGAAGAGTCAGAAAGTGCCAGAGGCGGCAGCCTCAGATTAATGGCACTCCAGTAATAGATTTTCCCAGGCACAGTCACACAGGAGACAACTACTGTGCAGCCAGAGCAGCGAAGAGGCCGTTAAAGCAACAGTAACATTAAATCACCTGGTTCCACGGGGCGAGGGGATGGATGGGAGCGCATCGGGCTCCGGCACCGCACAAGGTGTAAAGCTCAATCTGCTTTCAGGCAACAGGGCTGGATCCCAGCGGTCGTTTGCAGCAGGGAAAGCAGGCCTAGGACACATAAAAAAGCAGATAAACAGGAGTTCCCGTACTGGTTTTATCTCTACTGGCTTTCAGGGCATTAAAACACCATTTTGGATTTGTTGAAACTCGAGGAAGGGGAAGGGAGAGGGATGGCAGCAGGGTGGGCGAGCGGCTCTGTTTGCTCATTCTCAAGCCGGTTTTATCTGCGCAGCGTTTGAACTGATCCTCCTTGAAATGGCCATCTCGTCTAAAGCATTTCTATCCATTTTTTATAATACAATAACAACAGAAACGAGGGCTTCTCCCAAGTCAGGCTGGCACGGATTAGAGTCCACCGCAAGAGCGCTTCGCTCCCAGCTGGGCTGTATGGAAACCAGATGAAGCGGCTGCAAATCGGAAACAACTTTGAGACGTCCTTGAATCCTGATACGATCGCATCACAGGGATGGGTTACGTTTGTGATCTTATCTCCCAGTTTTGTTTGTAATCAATCCCAGACCTACTGGCTATCGTTCCCTACCAGCTTACGATTTCCCGGTGCTAACAAGGAAAAGTTGGGACATCAAACTAGGAGGGAGTGAAGCCAAGCTATGATATTAGCAGATAGGATCAGAGCTGGAATGCACCAACAACGACCACCCCCTCAAAACCCACATTACAAGACAAAAGAAAAATGACAGCCTCCTGCAGCCCCTACATCTCAGCCTTTGTCTCTTTTGCCCCCCGTGTTCTGGCCATCAACTCCCGTGCGTGCGTAAAACCCCAGGTTTCAGGCAGAAAGATTTGGGGGATAAAAGCTATCAAAACAGAAATTGAAACGGAATACCCTGAGATCAAAGGGGACTTTCAGTGAGGAGTACAGCTGCTCTCCTTAATCACTCCTGAGCAGTGGGACAGGCAGCAGAACTCACCCATTTCCTATACTTCTCCCTCTGAGGTCACAGCAATCTCCTCGTACACTGCTGCTGGTTTTGCTGCATCACCCACCACATTCATCACGCAGGGCCCGAGCGCTCTCAGGCAGCAGATGGTTAAGAGCCTCCTTTGAGCAGATCTGACCCTGCTGGCTCTCTCTGATAACTTCAGGGACGAACTGCAGCCAGGGATGGAGCCCATGGCACTGGGCTATGGCCAGTTCCAGACAACATCAGCCAGTTTCCACAAGCCCAGGGCCAGTGGCTGAACAGGGAAATCACAGACACTGGTGCAGAGTATTTCTCTGCAGCCTCTCCCATTCTGATACAGAAGCCCGATGTGGTACCACATTAGAACTAGTAAGGGCAGAAGAATTACTCTCTCCTGATTACTTGCCCCATTTCCAAGGTCAGTCACTGTTCAACAAGTTCCCACTGACTCTCTTAGAATCCTCAAGGTTTTTAAACCCCTCCAGGGACAGGGACTCCACCACCTCCCCGGGCAGCCTGTCCAGTGCCCAACCACTCTCTCAGGAAAGAGCTTCTTCCTAAGATCTAGTCTAAACCTCCCCTGACGCAGCTTAAGGCCATTTCCCCTCATCCTATCAGCTGAGTCACTGATGGCACCAAGGAGCTGATGGATGTCTCCCACCACCACCAAACTTTCCCATCTCTACCCCAAAGCCTCAGACTCTGCAGAAGAGGGTGAAGGGATGGCTGATGCCCCTGATTTAGGTGCAAAACACATCTTGCATTGAAGGCTACACATTCTCAGAGGGGTTTTCAGGAGATGGAGTAGTAGTTGGGGGTCGTAGGGTGAACAGTTGGACTTGAGAATCTTGAAGGTAATTCCATTAAGTCCATTTATCCGTGGTGACTTCACAGTCCCCCTCTCAGGTTAAGTGTAGAAGTTAAGGTAGATGCTCTATACCAGTTGAGTTACACGATGCAGATGCAGCAGATTTCCCTGACAGCTGACCGCTCTACAAAGAGCATCTCGGATGGTTCAGAGGGAACACCCCTGCTTAGCCTTCTGAACAGCTCTTTGCACAGCGAGGAGTTTCCAAACCCACACTACATCGCTTTCTTCTCAACTTTGCATGGATTAGCTCTGAAACCAACAGTGTGACCAATTTGTTAATGTTTCAACAGGCAAGTCTTAATTTTGTCCATACCCTTCAGTCATTTTCCATATGGAAATGGAAACCCTTTTATTCCCCTCTTCTTTCCCTCACCGTCTGTTAATATTTTCAGGGCTAGGCATGAAAACCATCGTTCACAATGAAAAAGTTCCAACTGGAGGCATTCAGATTGGTTCAAAAATCAGAATTCTTGAGCAGTACCTACGGGTTTCGTAAGAAAACCCCACATGAGATCTATTCTCTAGATGGGATACGCTCCGAGCAGGAGAGGGTTAGCAGCTCCAAGCTGGAACCTCTGAACCCCAAGCCTCAAACTCCATCCAAAGGGGTTTTTTCATCACTACCAGAACATTCGAATGTGCATTTGGTTCCACCCTGAACCCTATACAAGCAGCAGTCTACATTATAATTAGACCCCAAAGCAAACAGGACTGTTAGAGGGAAATAGTTTGGCTCTTTTATTGTGTATAAATCAGATCTATAAATCAGGAGCGACTCAGCTGAAATTCCTGGTGTTGCTCTCCCTTGGATGAAGGGATCAGAATCTGGTCCCCACATTTCACACCTTTCTGAGAATCAGCATTAGCCTGGAATGTCTCCTAATTGGCACCAAATGTGAAGCAGCTCATTACCTGGGTGAGGCAAATGGCAGGAGATGTCAGAAACTGCATGTAAACCACAAGTGGGAACTCACAGACAGGAGTGGAGCTGGGATTTATGTGCATTTAGAATCTTTTGAACCTACTTGACTGCACAGGGCTTACAAACCAGCTGCAGAAATCCCGTGGAAGTCCCCAGTACAGGTGTAACCCTTCGGGGTTGATGTCCCTTGTGCTACCTAAGAAAGGATAGAGGTTAGGGTCTATCAAGGACCTTGAGGAGAGAGACACCAGTAAGATACTGGTGCCAGGCAGTCAGGTTGCTCGTTAGTGTTCAGAAAATAAGTGCTGGAGGATCCTGATGTTTATTCAAGCCAACAATAAATCCTGTTAAAGTGTTACTGAGAGTTTTGCTGCTTTATTTGAGCCTTGTACCCTCGAGTGTGAAGGCTGGCTGAGGAAAGGAAGTGATTTTAACTAATGCCCAAAATAAATCCTGATTTATTCACCACAAACCTAACTTCAGACTGTAAGCTTGAATGATGCCCACAGCAAGGGCAGCACAGAGAGGGCCACTTTCCACTGGCAGAACCCTCTGGACCAGGCCCATGGTTAAAAGCAGCAATTAAGTGGCAGTACCTACCTGCCTACATCTCCCTTTTGGGGTTAACCTAGTCCCTAGAGAGCATATCCTGAGGTTAATTACAAACTCTGCTCCCAAAGATCCAATCCCAAAATCTCTTGGGTTGGAAGAGACCTTTCAGATCAAGTCCAGCCTTCAAGCCAGCACTGCCAGGTCACCCCTAACACACATTCTTAAGCACCAGCTCCATTCCTTTAGGCTTGGAGACTCCACCACTTCCATGGCCAGCCTGTTCAAGCATTTGATAGCCCTATCAGTGAAGGAATTCTTCCTCACATCCAGCCTAAAGCCCCCTAGGTGCAGTTGCAGACACCTTCTCTGCTCCTATTGCTTGGCACCAGGGAGAAGAGGCCAAGTGCCTCCTCACTCCAACCTTTCAGGCAGCTGTCGAGAGCACTAAGTCTCCCCTCAGCTTCTTCTCCTCCAGGCTGAACAGTCCCAGTTCCCTCTGCCACTTCTCACAGGACCTGTGCTCCAGCCTCTTCAGAAGCCTAACTTCATGGCTCTTCCTACAATGGATGTCCTGGGTTTTCTTCAAGACGCTTCCTTTCCTCACTCCTGCCTTTACCGAACCAAGGAACAGAGCCTGATGCTCTTTCAGGAAACCAAAGGCACCGTCAGCTCTGAAAATCGATGACACAGAGGCACCAAGAAGTAGGCAGCAGTCACCAACATGAAAACCTTCCTCTGCCCCAACCTTTAAGATTCACTCCATGGCAGAGGGGCGGGAGTGAGGTTGGTTAAGGGGACAGAAGAGAAAGACATCATTCGGGGGTTGCTGTGAGGAGGTAACCCCAGCCAGCAGAAATAACAACAAGATCTACTTAAAACCCAGACAAGGTCAAGAGCCGACCTTTCCCAACTGGTCAGCCACGGTGCTGTGCAATGAGCATTAGTACCACATCATTATGTTCTGATAAAACTCAGTTACTCCTCAGCAAAAAGCCATAAATCACCAGGCTTCACCCAATCAGGGTTCTGTCACTGTAACTAAACAGTGACTCGGAGAACACTCTGTTTCTATTGGTTCTGACAGGGGGATATAAATCTGCCCCTGGCCAACCCACTGCGGGCAACCGGGCACATCAGGGAGGCTGATGGCCACTCAAGGATCCAGCACAGGAGAGATCAGCGTCGCCCCTTCGCTGTGATGAGGGGGGAAACTCCCGTCGCTTGTAGTAGCTGCTGAAGTGTCTCTAATTTTACAATACGGTGAAATGTTATTTCAGTTATCACTAGCCAGAAAGGTCAATTTGTGCTCTGAAAGGTTGGGCGTCACAGCGGGGAAACAGATTTCCTCCCTGCCAGCCTCACAGGTACTGAAATCCCAGGGATTTAGTGGGTGTTTTGTTGGGAAAAGCGCTGTAAACAGGCATTGTCTTAAGTGCAGCAGCCTCTGCACGTGGGTGCCTCTGCATGGGCTTAGGAGCAGATGCACACAGGATCCTCATTTCTTCACAGAATCACAGTGGAAGGGAGCTTGAAAGATCATCCAGTCCAATGCCCCTGCCACAGCAGGANCCTCAGAAAGGAGCTCCCCTCCCTTCAGCATCCTTGTGGCTCTGCGCTGGACTCTCTCCAGCAGCTCTGTGTCCTTCTGGAACTGAGGGGCCCAAAACTGGACACAAGATTCCAGATGGAGTCTCACCAGGGCAGAGCAGAGAGGGAGGAGATTGCTCGATCTACTGACCACTGCACTTCCAATCCACCCCAGGATGCCAGAGACCTTGGCCACAGGCATCTTGAGACGATTCGTAGCCAACTGACAAAATCTCAACAGAACCTGAGCTTAGAAATCTCCTCTGCTGAAAGGCCCCAGCATGGCCACGTGCTCCGCAGGGCAGTCCTTCACAAGGCACAAAGGCACTCTTGCTCTCCTCTAACACCTCAGATTTATACGACGGCAGCGACTGGCTGTGCACACTGAAAATCACGGCCGTGCCTCCAGGGGTCAAGTTCTTGTTTGCTCACCCATCAGTCAGATTTGAACCTGCCAGAAGAGCAGCTCTGCTCAGCACACTGGTTCTCACAGCCCCCACCACCCCGTGAGCTCTCCCCAGACAGGAGGGCACTGCCTGGCCCCAGCTGTCCCCCAGCCTCTCCCACTCCCCTTCCCTTTAAGGAATTTGAACTGCCACACAAGATCATGGGCTTGCTCTTCCCCTTCCATGCCTTTCTGAGCCTCTGTTTCCACGTCAGTAGAAGGGACCTGCTTTTCCCTTCCAAGGCATGGAAGCAGCTATCTGCACCTCCTGCCCAAATGTTTTTATCAAGTCATGTTCTCTTCTTCCCAGGAAGAAGAAAATTCCCTGGAATTCCAGCTACTTTGCTTATCCCTCCTCCCCCTCCTCAGTTTGTCATCCACAACCCACTCTTGCACCTTCATCACAGGAACTACGCACAAAAGCTAGACTCAGTGTTGCTAAGATCTCCTGAGCTTGTGTAGACAGGCAAACTGAGGCACAGCGAGGGGAAAATGATTCATAGATTGATAGAAGGGTTCAAGTTGGAAGGGATCTCAAAGATCACCCTGTTCCAACCCCCTCACCATGAGCAGGGACACCCCTCACCAGACCAGGTTGCTCAAGACCCCATCCTACCTGGCCTTGAATGCTTCCAGGGAGGGGGCAGCCACGACCCTTTCCCTAAGAGGATACAGAGAGATCTCTCTCCCTAAGAGAGAGATCCAGTTTGTTCCTCTCAGGGCTGCGCCTGCCTCGGGGTTTCTCCTCCAAGAGCTCTCATAGCAAGGCTGATGCCCAAGAGGGAGTCTCAGAGGTGAGTAAGCTGCACCCACAGAGAATCCCTGCTGACAAAGGGAGGCAGATGCCCTGCCTGGGCTGTTTGCCTCCGGAGACGGACACCTCTGCCTCAAGGGGAAACCCAGGGGTGCAAAGTGGCCCTAAAACTTAATTTGCTCTTTTACCAAACAAATCCCCGCGTTGGCATTTGAAGCAGGACCGTAGTGATTTACAACACGGGAGTGACATTTCAAAGGGAGATAATGTGGGTAATGAATGATTTGCTGATCCAACCGAACAATTGGACATACCTACTTCTGGTGGATTTAATCTTTGCCGAGGCGTTAGCCAGCAAGCATGAAATATCACTTTTCGGAGGCATTCTGTCGCGTTTATGCCGGGTACAATTACATTAGGCAGCTTTATGACACATTGACTCGGTCGAGTGGGATGCAATGTAATACAACCAAAGTAATACGAGCTTTTAAATGCAACATGATGGCCAAAATCCATCTTGGATCTGATCTTTGTTTCGTTTCAGATGCCAACCGTCATAATTCACCCTTCTGGCTTTGCTCACGTGAGCGGCTCTGTCAAAGCCAGGGGGATGTACCTGCGTCGGCGAGGAAGCGGCGTTCCACTGCACGGGGGTGAAAGCCCGTGAAACAATTAGCTGTGTTAGCTGCGATGCATCCTTTCAACTGGGGCCCAACCGGCTGTAGATGAGCTGCCACTCACGCTGGGTTAGAAACTGGCTCCTTCCAAACCAGCACAAAGGGAAGGGCATCTCTGGGCAGCCAGGACTTCGCTCCTCTTGCTGTTTGCATAGAGGAGTCAATAGTGAATGCGTTGGGTCTTGCAAGGAGCCTGGTTGGCACTCCCTGATCTATCCCAGCTCAAGAAGCTCCTAGGGCAGGATTTCATCCAAATCTTGATAGCATAAGACACTTCAGCGATTTCTTGAATGGAAACAGTCAGAGCACACACAGGTAGAGGGCCAGGACCTCAGCTCATTTCTTCACCCCATCTCCCTGTGCTTGTTTCTCATCTCGTGAGGTACTTCAGCTCCACACTTCCGCACGACCAGAGCGCGCTGCCAGGACCGGACAGTAGACAGCAACGTGTCCCTTTCAATTTTGATTCTGATCCTGGGATATTTCTAAACTCTCTCCATATCCTTGATAGATAATGGTTTAATAAGCGATCTGGTTTTTATTTAAAGGGTCGGTAGTAAAACCCAGATCACATTTCTCACTTGGTGGGTTAAAAAACCGCTTACGCTCATTTCTGCAATGTAAAACGACACTATATCAAATCAAACATTTCCAGATGTGGCCAGCTTGTCCATGGAAGTGCAAAGAGGAGCGAGTCCCGTACAGACAAGGTTTCCCAGGTCGGGGTTGTTTTTTTTCCACAGGATTGGAACCCCACCTACTGGCAAAGATTGTTATAGTAAGGACAAGACAACTCAGCCAGAGCTCCCGATGAGGAGCTAGCTACACGTCCCCAGTGAGGTTCCTAAAGGTACAGGCTGATGTCATTGCAGGTTGAGTATCACTGCAGTGGGCACATCAGCGCTTGGCACACGTAGAGATGATGTCCTTGAGACATCCTAAGTGCCGTTTGCACTGACAGACACAAACATCACTGAAGAGCTGACTTGTGCTACCATCACATGCAGTACTTCGGGTAAGGAATGGGCTGCACAGGGAGGTGGTTGAGTCCCCATCCCTAGATGTATTCAAGAGTCACTTGGATGTGGTGTTGGGGATAGAGTTTAGGAGTTTTATAGATTCATAGAGGTTCCATATAAATATCAGAAGGAACTTCTTCACAGGGAGGGTAACAGCATTGGATCAGGCTGCCCAGGGGGGTTGTGGAGTCTCCTTCTCTGCAGACGTTCCAGCCCCGCCTGGCTGTGTTCCTGTGCCACTTGGTCTGGGTGATCCTGCTGTGGCAGGGGGATTGGACTGGGGGATCTTTCCAGGTCCCTTCCGATCTCTAATGATTCCATGATAGATTGGTTCAGGTTGGAAGGGACCTTAAAGATCGAGTTTCAACCCCCCTGCCATGAGCAGGGACATTCCCACTAGACCAGGCTGCTCAAGGCCCCATCCAATCTGGCCTTGGACACTTCCAGAGAGGGAGCATCCACAAACTGCTCCAGTTTCTCACCATCCTCATGAACTTGTAGAGTAGGGTTAATGGTTGGACTCGATGATACAAAGGATCTTTTCCAACCTGAATGATTCTGTGAGTCTATAATTTCAGCTTTAGTAATCTCTGTCCTAAATCAGCCTTACACTGCCCTCATTTAGTTAACGATCTCAAAAGTCAGAGGTACTCTAGAAGGCACGATGGTGTAATCTATGCTGTTCCTGTACGAGATGGCAGACCAAAAAGAAATGAGACAGGGTGTAAAAATATTCTACATGCCCACACCTGAGTTGGACAACTTTTCCAAGTTCTTCTATTTCACTTAGAATTCAGCAAAGACCACCCCAGAACAAAGTGTTGCAACACTCCCCTCTGCTTCTGAAAAATAGCACCTCCTCTACTGCTCGGTACAGGCTTAAGTCTCAAAAGAAGCAGTTCCTGTCCTTAAATCCCCACTGTGAACCACACGAAGGTCCTCAGTTCTGAAACAGGCTGTGCAGAGGGATCCCAACAGCTCTTTCATTCTTACCCCTCCTGCAGCAAAGAATCCAGGTCAGAGTCTATCACTGTAATGAAGGAAAAGGCCCAGATGCTGCCCAACGAAGAAGCTGTGGGGCAGGGTTTAGGGGTGACTGGGAGCACTGGGTCAAAGACTGGACTTGATGATTTTAAAGATCTTTTCCAATCTAAGAGACTCTGGGGTTCTGTGAAGAGAGTTTGGGCTATTTGTGGTGTCTGGAACAAGCACCAGGCCTGTCCAAATAGAAAGAGAAAAAGAGGTCTCTATCCTGAGACAAAGTATTGAGAGGAAAAAGAGGTTTCCAGATGTGAGTTAGGGAGTCCTGGAAGGATTTTCCTTCATGAAGTCTTGATAAAAGAGAGCGAAATAAAGCATCACACTGGCTCTTCAGATACAATGGAGGTAGTCACACACTTCCCATACAGGAGAAAGGAAACAAGATGTGAACTCAGAGAGAGCTGTGTTTGTTTCCAGAGNGTGGAGGTAGTCACACACATCCCATCCAGGAGAGTGGAAACAAGATGTGAACTCTGGAAACAAACACAGCTCTCTTGGAGTTTCTTCTTCGTACAGAGAAAATACTCTTAATTAGAGTTGCACTTGTAGCACAACTGGGCAACGGCCTGAAATGGCAGAGGGTTGGTCCTACCGGGCCAGAAAGACAACTCAGCAGGTACCATCTAGCCACAGGGACACCGCACGTACAGATCATCAACCCTTATCTGCCTCCAGCCCTGCCATCCCTGGGAGCAGCTGGCCCGAGCTTAAACAGAAGGGGTTTCTTTAAATAAATAAAAAAAGGAAGTTTGCCCCAGCATCAAGTCTGCTTGCCCTGCTATCTTGTGTGATCAAAGAATGCAAACAGCTGCATGTCTCAGCTCACTGGCAATAAAACCTGCAGTCCATCGGCTTTGTCCTAACGCCACAGCTACAGGGAAAGCACAACCACAGATCTAAAAAGTGGGGGGGGTGTGGAAAAAGAAAGCAGTGAACACCCAAGCTGTGTTTAGGAGCTCCGCATCCTCCTAACCTGCAGTCCCTTAAGTGCCACTTACTCAATTAATCCGAGCTCTTCTAGTCTAAAAGCAAAGCTGTAACATATTTAGACAGCTTAGAAACTCTACCCAACAAGCCCTGCTTCCTATCTTATTCATCAGCAGCAGGAGTGACTGTGCATTAACTAAGAAAGAGCCCGGGCTGATTAACACTTCCCCTGCCACTCCTGTGCTGCTGCTCCCTCCTGCTGAAATTCTCTGCTAAGGCTGAAATGTCTCAGCTTTTTTTAGGAGGGTGGATCTCATCTCAGGAGGGACTGTCTCTTGGACCAGCTCCTAGAACATCCTTGCAGCAGCTATAGTAGCTATTTTTATAGGCAAGTTTTATTAGGAAAGTATTTTAAATGGCCTTTGAATGCAATTTAGCAGCTGGAAATAAGGCGGGATGCCAGCACCATGTGATCGGACAATCTGGGGAGCACAGAGTGCTACCAGAGCTCATCCATCCCTTACAGACCACGCACGAACCCATGACAGCCCACTCCAGGGACACCCAACAATGCAGAAGGTGCCCATGAATTGCAAATGCCTGAAAGACTGAGCTATGCTGTTCCTCAGGAGAAAAGGCTCTACTTTCAGAGAGCTACAGGGCACATTTAAAGTAGTTATAGAGATGGTGGGGCTTCATGACAGCAGCTACGGGCTCATTACACCGATGTGTGGGACAGGAGCACAACCGGCACTTCTGTGGTGACCACTGAGTGTGTGAAAGGAGTGTGACTTAAGGAGTTGCTCTGCTGGATCAATGATCCAGGGTATAAAACATGGTAGCCCAAACACATAAGGCTCCACAAGGAGCACTGTGTGTCAGCTGGAACAGAGGAGGTTTCACATCAACATGAGAAGAAACTTCTTCTCGATGAGGGTGCCAGAGCTCTGGAAGGGGCTGCCCAGGGGGGTTGTGGAGTCTCCTCCTCTGGAGAGGTTTCAAACCTGCCTGGATTCTTCCTGTGTGACTGGACCTAGGTGATCCTGCTGTGGCAGTGGGATTAGACTGGATGATCTTTCGAGGTCCCTTCCGATCCCCAACACACTGTGATTTTGTGATTCATATGTCACACACCCAAACGAAGCAGGAAAAGATGCACTTGCTTCTTCATTTGATTAATTGTGGACGGAGGCCTTTTCATCCTCTGCCTCCATTCAAGCAGTCAGAGCACACACAGGGCTCTCACGTCAGACCTGATGAGACATTTCTTAACCCAAGCCCAAAGGGCAGACTGGGAACATGGCCATTATCTGAGGAGCTGAGGCAGGTGCCTCCACAAGACAGTTAGAAAACCCCTGAAAGATAGTCATCCAGAGCAAAGAGCTGTGAGAAGCTCCTCACACCACAGTGCTGAGCATTTTTCAAAGGATTCATCTATCTCCTGTGCCCACCATGCAACATTAGCAGCTCTGGGTTTGCGAAGCACTGAGCAGGCACTAGGTCCTGCTGCTGCAGCCAGACTCTGCTGCGTGGCTGCAGTGAGTAACCAGGCTGGAATCGCTGCGATCAGTCAGATCACTAAAACCATAAAAACACAGTCTGAAAGAGCTGAAGCCTCAGTTCTAATCTCAAGCCGTGCTGGCACAGTCACATGTGGAGTTACTGTGGTCTAAACTCATGCAAATGAGAGTGGAAACTGGCCCCCAGTACAAGTGCACGCTGAGGGAAAAGCCAGCTTTGCCTTTTAGACACGACTCCAATCGTCCAGTCTGAGATTCAATTAAGTTCTGCTTTCCTGACATCTCCTTCCAAAGAAAGGCCCAGTCTTTGCAGCAGGCATTTTTAAAAATGAAATAAAACAAAATCATACGTTTGGCAGGAGCTGGGCATTCCTGCTCCTAAATTGTTCTGTACTTTATGCAAAATTTCGAGGTATTGAAAGAGAAGGGGAGTAGCCTTTGACCGGTGGCCAACTGTTTAGAACTGCTAAATGGGAGTTTTTGCCGGTGTTTACATGTGGAATGGAACAGGGCCATCCGACCACAAAATGTTCCCAAAGCAAACATCCAAAGCCTGGTTGCTGGCAAAGTACCTTGACAGAATCGCCTGAAACCAGTCATTCACAGAATGCCAAAGCAACAGCTTACCGTTGGTGAGAAGGACGCAAGGTTATTTTCTTACCTCCTGGGAAGAGGCCACTGGAGTGACAGGAAACAGCGACTGGCAAAGCAGAACGTGGGCTCAAGGCTTTTTTCATCTGGAGGGAGAAAGAAGGTTGGTTTTATTCCAGATGTGCAGAGAAACGTGTCCCTGTACAGCCAGCCCCATGCAGGAGCCACCTGAACCAGAGCACACACCTTCTAAGTCAAGATTAGCTAAGCAATGCAGAAATAAAGCAACAGAGGCAAAGCAGAGACACAGATGGTTGAGCAGGACACAGCAGCTCCTGTTGTGTCAGTCCAGTAGGACACAGCTGCTCCAGATGTTCCAGCTGAACAGAACACGGCAGCTCTAAATGTTCCAATGAAGCAGGAGACAGGAGCTCCACACGTTTCACTCGAGCAGGACACAGCAGCTCCAGGTGTTCTAGTTGAGCAGGACACAGCAGGTTCAGACATGTCAGAGAGGAAGGTGAGCTGAGGAGGTGACCTGTGTTCCTTCAAGCAGAGACCTCCAATTTTGTGACAGCCCCTAATTTTCTCATCCTGGATTGTGTCACCGTAGCTCAGTATTTACTCAGATAGATGAAAACACACACATGAAGCTAGGTGTCAGCCACTTCTGCCAGCTTTGTATCAAGGGAGAAAGCTTCAAAATAGGGCAAGAAACTTTCTGCAATATAAAAATATAACTCATAGCTCAGGAAACAGCTGGGAAGATCCTTCCTAAGGGGCACAGGCTTTAGAGTGACTTCTAGAAAGACTGTTCCAGTTCACACAGTGCTAAGAGATCTACTGCCCCTCTTACATTTCCAAAACTTTTTCAAGAGGTGACTGTTCCTTATCCTTCTGTTCTGACAATCTGCACCTCCTGCTCTGTCATTGCTATGGAAACCAAGCTAGTGTCATTGACTCGTAGGGGCTGGAAGGCACCTCTGGAGTGCCTTCAACCCAGATTCACACCAAGCTAATGCTACAATCCTCCCAGCCTTCCAGCCAGCAGCAGAAGCCACTGGTATCCCAATCTTACCCCCACCTCTTGCTACCTTTTATCTCCTGCCCTGCTTCGCTCCCATCCCAGAGAATCTGCCCTCACAAAGTAACCAACAAACACCATCAGTCCCCCCCAGTGTTTTCCAGTCTCCCACATGTTCACACCTCCTCACCAGCTGAGTGATCCCTGGGCCCACCAAACTCCTGTTATTATTCTGCCAGTGCATTGACACCTTGTTGTAGGGGCCATGTTGATGGATTGCAGGTGCCCCTCGCTAGGAAGAAAGTGGCCAACAACCCACTCACAGATTTGCTCCACTTGTTGATATTAAAATCAGATGGCCAATGCCTTCCTAAATTGGTTCAGGCTTGTGGTGCTGCTGCTTCGCAGTAGGAAGAGTGTTGCAACGGGCTTCCTGCAGACCCTGCTATTGATGGTAAACACTGTTGAAATAACATTAAAAGTTGAGTTAAACCTCTTCTAGCGAGGGAAACATTAAAGTGCCACCATCTCTGCTTCACAGCATTAAAATAAGCTGCATTGTAGCTGCCTCACACGCAACACAGTGAAATGCAGGGGCTGGTGAAGACCTGAAGACCACATGTTCTCTGCTTTGATGAAAATGGTAAAGATTTTACATGCTCCTACTGGTTTGACTGTCTTTGTAGAGTTAAAACACAAGGAGATTTCTTTTTTGCGTTGCTTTATTCATAGATTCATAGAACAGTTCAGGTTGGAAGGGACCTTAAGGATCATCTGTTTCCAACCCATGAGCAGGGACACCCCCTACTAGACCAGAGTGCTCAAGACCCCATCCTACCTGGCCTTGAACATTTCCAGGGAGGGGGGCAGCCACAACCTCCCTGGGCAACCTNCTCCACTCATCCTCATGGCCCTCCTCTGGACACGTCCCAACAGCTCAATTTCCTTCCTGTGTTGGGGGCTCCAGAACTGGATGCAGGACTAGCGAGATGGGGTCTCGCCAGAGCAGAATAGAGAGGGAAGATCCCCTCCCTTACCCTACTGGTCCTGCTGCTCTTGATGCAGCCTGGGATGTGGTTGCCTTTCTGGGCCGAACATTGCCAGCTCACGTTGAGTTTCTCGTCGACCAACACCCACAAGTCCTTCTCCTGCAGGATGCTTTCAATCTGGTTAAAACGTCACCTAGACAGCATCAGGCAGGGTTCTGCCTTTGCTGACTTGTTTGCAGGTCTTAAAATGATCTCTTGGGAGTTCAGCCACCATCAAAATCAATTCACAGCATCTTAAAAGCCTTCAAACACAAGACATTATGACAGATGTTTATGATGTGCACGGACCCCTTGCCTACTCCATTGTCTGAAAACTATTTTAACAGGTGGATTGGCAGCAATGCCTGATAGCAACTGGAACTTCACTGGGGTTTCAAGAGATAAGTACTTCAACAGCGTTCATTTGCCTGCAGCGACACTGAGGACAGGAGCTGCTCTAGGAATGAAGCCACTGGCCAGAGAGCCAGGCAGGAAACACGGCTAGTGCAGCGCCAGTGCGTTCCTCCAGACCCAAGGAATTTGCCTGCATGGTGCCAGCAACTCTGATGGAACAGAAAAATAACGTAGGATGAAACACGTCCCTCGGTGCTGGCACGCTTCTAGCAACAACCTCTAGTCAGCCAAGGCTGTTGCTGTCCTGTGCAGCTGTGCCCACCCCAGGGTTTGTTGTTAAAACCCCAAAATTTAGGCTACGAGTGATGAGCAGGGTCTTAGCTGTTCCTGTCGTGCAAGGGGATTTCACAGACCACCCGGACTGCCAAGTAGCATCCATCCCTATCATGAACAATCCCATCTTGCTGACAAGAAGCTCTGGAGTTAAACTGCTTCACGTACTCAAGTCTGAGGTCGGACTGCACACAGAATGGGTGGGAATGCCACTGTTCAATGACTCTAGCAATGAGCAAAGGTCTAGACAAATAACCTATGGAACAGAGCTCTGCCGGCCACAGGGCACCCTTAAAATCGGCTGTGGCTCCTGTAAATTCAATTAGAGTAATTTTATGGTTGGGAATGTCAGTGCGAGACATCAAATCCATGAGACTTTCCTGGAAATCCATTTCTGTGTCAAAAATAAGAGAAGTAGGAGGAGTGGATGATTCTGCAACTAGTAGTTAGGTTAAGAGATGTTTACGTGTCACCAGTACTCGTTTCTTCCAAACAGAAGTGTTTCAAAGGAATGTATTTCAAAGAAGGAGTGATGCCCCATGCTCCAGGATATCCTGCTAATCCTCCACAGGAAAACTTGAGGCTTCGTTCCACAGGGACACCCTTCACAGATTTGACTTCCCTTCTGTTTCATTTTCACAGGACCACTAAGGCTGGCAAAGCCCACTGAGCTCAGCCAGCCCAGCCCAGCACCTACCATCCCCCCAGCAGCCACCCCAGGGCACTAAGAGCCACAGCCAGTCTGTCCTTCAACACCTCCAGACACAGGGACTCCCCCACTGCCCTGGGCAGTCCAGTCCAGGCTCTGAGCACCCTTTCCATGAGGAAGGGCTTCCTAACAGCCAACCTAACCCTTCCTCTGACAGCTTCAGGTCCTGCCCTCTTGTCCTGGTGCTGGTTGCCTGGAAGAAGAGCTCCAACCCCAGTTTGGCAGATGTAGAGAGGGAGAAGGTTCCCCCTGAGTCTCCTCCAGGCTAAACAACCCCAGCTCCCTCAGCTCAGTTCTTTGAACTCTAGGTGCTAGGCAGAAAAGCAAAGAGAGAATTTGGGGTGGCAGCCACAGAACCACTATCACAACAAATCCACTGAATTCTGAGAGCTGCTAACAACCTCATAAACCAACCCGATGCATCTTCCAGAGGGATTTTCCCAGAACAATTGCATACTCTCATACTCTTGCCTAGCGCTGCTCGAGAAGGCCACCCCAGCAGTTGATGGTTTACGGTAGTTGAAGAGGGATTAGCCCTCATGAAAGCCTCAGGAATATTTTTTCTCAGTGAAAGTTTACAATAATATTTTAAAGACTCTCAAGCAACACCCGTAGTTAAGCTTTGAAAACAGATAATGCATTTTTAATGGCACTGCACATCTGACAAGGAATTTGACTAATTCCTCTGATAGCAGACAGCTTCCTCCCCATAATTCATCTCGAAAGGATCAAAAATCCAAACACTCCTTTGCCATCGTTGGAATGGTCCCCTCCACCCCCTGCCGCCTCGAAAGGATCAGATCAATTCCAGAATAGAGGGACAGATACCTGACCTCCCCTCGGTCTGCTCAGACAAAATAAGGGCTCGAGGCAAGAGGGGAAACAGGCTAAACTCTTAAGGACAAGGTCCCACGGGGCTGCTGACACCAGATATATTGTTCTACCTCTCTGGGAGTTAAACGCAGCTACCAAGATCGTCAGAAGTTGTTTTGAGTCAGATAATTAGAGAATCAGACTCACAGAACAATCCTGATTGGAAAGGACTTCCCAGCTCCCTGATTCCAATCATCCCCACCCCAACAAAAAACCTCAGTCCCTGAGAGACTGACAAACACAACCTGACCCCCTCCCTGCTGCCACTCAAGCAGGGCGGGAAGCACCATGGCCACACAGTTCTTCAACACCTCCAGGCAGGGGGACTCCACCACCTCCCTGGGAAGGCCCTGCCAGTGCCCAACCACTCTGGCTGCAGAGAATCTCTGCCTCAGAGCCAGTCTAACTCTCCCCTGCCTCAACTGCAGAGCAGTGCCCCTGCTGCTGTCAGCAGGCACCAAGGAGAAGAGGCCAACCCACCCCTCCACAGCCTCCCTTCAGGGAGTTGTAAAGGGCAATGAGGTGCCCCCTCAGCCTCCTCTTCTCCACACTAACCCTGCCCCTCAGATGACTGGTTCCCTAAACCACCCACAAGCTTGGCAGCTCTGCTCCAGATCTATTCCAGCATCTCCATGTCTTTCTTGTGATGGAGGGCCCAGAACTGAACACAGGACTCGAGATGAGGCCTCACAAGAACTCCCCTTCTGCTGCCCACACTATTGCTGATCCAGGCCAGGATCCTGTTGGCCTTCCTGGCCACCCTGCTGGCTCCTATGAAGCTGGCTGCCTACCAGCACCCTCAGGTCCTTTCTGGTGGGCTTTTGCTCTGATGAACTAGCAGTCATGAAGTGCTGGGAGGAGTCTAAACTCCAGGTGGTTTTAAAGGAAAAACACGAGAGTTTTCATTAGCTGGTGATTATTTGCCCCAGTGAGGGTTTGGCACCCATTGTGCCATCGAGTAAAGCCACAGGAGGAGACAGGCCAGAGCTCTCCAGAACCACAGGGCTGTGCCTTTAACACCGCTCACAGCATAATCCCATGTAGATGATGATCCCTGGCACAAACCCCAGCAAGGTCTGTCAAGGCACTTCTAGCGTTTGTTCAGTTAAAAAACAAGAAAAAACCCAAACCCTGAGGTATGAGGGTGCACTAATCTTTAGAAAGGTTAATTTATTCATAGAGATTTTGACAGAGATGTATGGCTCGGCTAGAGTCCCAGGCACTTCTTCCCAAGGGGAACTGCCAGTGCGGAGATGGCTTTCCTGACGTGAGAGAGGCTTCACAGCCAGCCCCAAACTGCATTAACTCGGGGGCACTTCTACTCTGGGCAACCAGCTTTCCCAGCTCCAGCCCAACTTCAGGTACCTGTTGATAGGCAGGGGGGAGCCCCATCCTCCTAGAGATCAGACAGCTAAAGCATTTTGCTGCCTCACCACACCAAGATCACTTAGACAGTTGAATATTCTACCTTTTTCAACCTAAGCAGGGAAGGATGTGGCAGAAACATCAGTGGCAGCTGAACCTTGTTTCCACAGAGGCCTCTGGGACCTGTCACGACGCTGTAGGAAGGCAGCCCAGTACCTGATTTGGTTGCTTCTTTTTAATTTGCTTGGGGTCTGTGCAATTAAAACAAAAGTTTCCACTGGCTGGAGCAGGATGGAGCTAATTTGTGAGTGCCCTTCAAGTTCTGCAGCAATTCTTCAATGTCAGGGATATCTGCACTGTTTCCTTCAAGCTCTTGACCCACCAAACAGCTTCATCCTGCTGAATGTCAGCTGAACCACCCCCTGGGCTGTACAGGAAGGCAACCTTTCTTTACAGGATACTCAAATACTACAGCAGGTTGCCCAGAATAGTTCTGGAATAGGTTACCTGGAGCCCTTCTAGAGTCTCTACCTTGGCAGTGCTCTAGACACAACACACAGAATCACAAAGGTTGGAAGAGACCTCCAAGATCTTCAGGTCCAACCTTCAAGGCCACACAAAACGGCCCTGAGCAACCTGATCTAACCAGACCTGCTGTGAGCAGCAGGCTGGAGACAGCGGGCCAGAAGAACCGACTCCCCACACAGCACCCTGCATCAGGCACAGCTCAAGCTCTGCTTATTTTTCTTGTGCTGCAAGCAAACCACCACTTGTTCCCACCAAGAATGAGAGGGTTTTCTCTGAGCTGCCCATGCACAGCACTCGGTTGGGCAAGGACCTCGGGCTACACCTGAATGAAGAGCTCATCCTCCCTTAAAGAATCCACCTCTCTCCTCTCCCAGCCACGTGCAGACTGTTTTTTCCACCAGTATCTTCTTTCCATTCCTCCCACTTCACAACATCTCCCTCCAGCGCTAAAATCAGCAACAGCTCATCTACAGCCGACCTTGTTTGGGCTCCTTGTCCTCACTTGCATCTCCAGCGCTGCAAAGGACAGGAGACCAGCTCAGCTCGCGTGAGCCAAAAGCAATAAGGTTCTGCTGACCAGAGCTAGTTAACTGCTAGTTTAGATTATTAACCTCTTGCACTTAATGAGAGTCCTGAGGCTGCTTAAGCCACAAGACTAAATTTCTCCTAACCACAAACATGGAATCCTCATTAATATGAATCTGAGACACTTTCCCAGGAAGAAATAATTTGTAGAATGTAGAATCTACCCAGAAGCAATCGGTGCTGGATTTCCAAGTATGTTTGAAACTTCTGCAGTTCAGTTTAATTTGTCCCTAAGGAGCAGGAGAAAGGGGCTGGATCAAGCCATGGATTTTTTAGTTTTCATTGCCAGGTGTCACCAGACCTTAACAAGAAAGTTAGCTGATATTTTCCCCAGACACACAGAGCTCCCCCCCAAATACTTGTAATTATTTTCTGGGGAATTTGACTTGAAAAATGATCCATTTCTAACCCAATTGAAGCCTGCGTTATGCAAACAGCAAACCAGCTTGTTTGAAAGTAATCAGTACCCAAGGGCTAGCAGAGGAATAAAAATATAGAAAGTAGGAGAGGTTTCACAAAACCACAGACACCACCAGGTTTCCTCAAGCCTGAAGGAAGAAAATCCCCTTCTGCAGACTCCCTTTTCTCTCTGTGTGGAAGTTAAATTAGTTAAGATGAGTTTTATGACTGATAGATGGATCCAAAGGTTCCCAACAATCAGCACCTGCTGCCTCTGCAGTGGGATCATAATAGGATGTGGCAGCGTCTCTCAAAACAGCTGAGGACAGGAAGCAAAATTTATTGCATTCATCTGAAACTGCAGGACGGAAGGGTTTAGCAACACATGGCTCCTCATTTTCAGCTCGACTGTTGATCTTACCTCCACTCAGCACAAAGCCAGCATCCAGGATTTCCTCCGTGGCCACAAGTGATGGAGGCCCCTGTGTTCCCACTGGATCCCAGGAAGGACATGGCTAGAAATGCAGCTCTGAGTTTGCTGTCTCATCTTGGGATTACTACCAGGTGAAGAGGGCTGATGCAGCTTCAGCAGCAGTGTCCTCAGTGACTGAACCTGTGAAACAGAGGTTGACAAGTGACACATCTCCTCTGCGAGGTGCTCTGACCTCAGTGGGATGTTCTAACACACAACAGCTTGAAAACACTAAGGGAGCCTTTCTTCCAGCTGGGATGATGCTGGTCCAGAAACAGGGGGAGGGGTGGTTTTCCCTACTGTCTGAAACATGAACCCTATGGAATCCCCCACCTCAAACCTCACAGTGCAGCGGTGCTGGGTGAAACCTGAAGACTACGGGAAGGTGGAAGCTTTTCTCTGAAGCAAGACTTGATTTTAACCTTGTGCTGCCACAGTAACACCAGGTGGGAAACTGGTTCAGAAACTCACGTCCTCCACGAGGAACAACCCACAACTGCTCTGGAATCAACGTCCTGGAAAGCATCAGTGTGTACCGCGTTATCCCCCGGTGTCAGAGCTACTGTGCTGGCAAAAGCCTTTCCTAATGACAATCACACACCAGCTCCTCTCCCCACACACGCTGGTTTGCATTACAGCAAACACGGGACAACCGAAAGGCAATTTCTCTGCACTGCAACTGGCTCTGGATTTATTCCAAACAGCCTCTATCTAACAATCTCCTTTCCAGGAGTTCCCGCTCCCTTCTCCTGTATCAATGTGCTTTTATGTTGGGATCTTGTTTTAATCTTTTCTTTCAAGTGGATGCGAGTGCAGTACCAGGAGCAGATGAGGCTCATTTCTGCGAACAAGTCTAGGTCGTAGCCCATGTAAAGAGCTGTCTCGGGTCTGTTTGTTTGCATCCTGAAACACAGCCACCCTGGGGTTCATCGGGTTTATTTCAGGCAGGTTTAGTGGAAATTCGAAAGATCAGTGGGGCAGTTTTTCCTCTAATCTAACATCCTTTTTTCCTCAGCTCGAGTAGCCGAGGGGTATTTGATATTCATGAGAAACTGTATTTCTTTGGTCTGAGGCAGAAATCCCTCCCTGGGAGGGTGCTGAGGCCCTGGAACAGGTTGCCCAAGGAGGCTGTGGCTGCTCCATCCCTGGAAGTACTTAAAACCAGGTTGGATGGGGCTCTGGGCAGCCTGGTCTGGTGAGAGGTGTCACTGCCCACGGCAGGGGGTTGGAACCAAATGTGTCTTTCAAACTCAACCAGGCTGTGATTCTCTGATTCTGCAAGAAATGGCATTTTGGTCAAAACAAGTATTTTAGTTTTGATCTGAAAAATCATTGCTTCATTATCCTTTGGCTTGGGGATGATCTGGAATTCCCCAACAAAGAGGGAACATATTACAGGACCACAATGTCCCTACCGGCTCTATGCCTGATCCTACTAGCACAATGTCTGATCTCTGAGTTGGCCCTAAAGGTCAAATCCAAGCCAAAGCAGGTAGAAGGCAGCACGTGCTACTGGCATTGCACCGTGCAACCTGCTCCCTGCACACCCAGACAATGTTATTGTCAATACAGAACACTCCACGGCATGAGGTTCACTGCAAACCACACAGCGTGCAGCAGGGAATTGCGACAAGAACCCCCACACAACAGCAAGTACTAATGGACTGTGCAGGTTTCATTCCTGATGGTCATCACGATCTCAAGTGACAAATAAATTCCACAGGCTTCCACCTCTTCCTGAAACACAAGAGCTTTCAGGGATCAGCAGGGATCAAGAGGAGCCATCGAGTATTGCCGAGGCATCTCAGCAATGGGAGCTGCTCAGCTTTCCTCCACTTCTGTGGACCAGGAGGTACTGTCACCCGTACAGCCACTGCTCTCATTCAAACCTCTGCTGTTTGAAACATCCTGCTGCCATTGTCACTTTAAGTTACCCTGGTAGAGCAGAGCTGTATCAGACTTTCCCTCATTTATCAGATGGCAAAAGCAACTTCCTACCATCATTTAAAACCAGTAGTTTTCACCAGCAAGGTGTAAAATCCCCTAAGAACCGTCCAGAATGCACAAGTATCTTAATATTCAGAAAACCACAAGTGTGGGACAAACTCCTCTCTGACCACTTAGAGAGCCCAAACACCAGTTCTTACAGCAATTTTCCTTCCTGCTTGAGAGAGTCCAGTGCAGAACCACAAAGATGCTGAAGGGAAGGGAGCAGTGTTAACAGTGACTTTGAAGTCCCTGGCAGAGCACTCACTCTGTGTGTGTAGAAGACAGGTCGATGGTGTTGTTATTAAATCTGAAAACAGCCACAAAACCCACAGAGAAGCATCAGAGAAAGACTAAGGCCACATCCTGCTGCAGTATAGTCTGCAATTTCACCTCTCACCATCAGCACCCAGCGTTTAACAAATCCCACAGGACACACCACAACCTGACCCACCCCCCCCAGCCAAAGGTGGCTCTGAGACCGCAGCTCTGATTCCTTCTTCTCACCTTTTGTCTTCTCTGAATAACACAGGAGGCTCAGTTTAGGCCCAAGTGCACTCTGAGTAACAACTGTGATGCCTCTCTGATCTGTGCTAGGTGGAGGGGGTTTTGTTGGGGTTCTTTTTTGACATTTTACACAGGACAGATGTTGTCACCAAGGCTGCTCTTGTAAACAAGATATGGAGATGGTCTGGATTGGGTTACCTTGGTAAAATAGTTGAAAATAAATAAAAGGATGGTTGGTCTCTCTCGGATGAATTAGCTTGATTGGAAGTGTCAGATTAAAAAGGGCCTAAATAAACAGTTGTGCATCTACCCTTAATGGAGCTAAATCATAGAATCCTCATGGCTGGAAAGGGGCTCCAGGATCACCGAGTCCAGCCCTCATCCCAACAGCTCCCCAACCCCTAGACTATGGCCTCAAGTGCTCTAGCTACTCGGTTTTTAAACACCTCCAGGGATGGGGACTTTAACACCTCCATGGGCAGCCTGGTCCAGTACCCAGCCACAATCTCAGGAAAGAGCTACTTCCTAAGATCTGTGCCATAACGAATTCTTCACTGGCTGCTCCGAACTGCTGAGCTGGTTTTGCTATCGTGTAGCAGACAAGTCCTGCCACGGAAGCCTCTGAATGTCAGTGATGGATGAGTCACCCCGTTTAAAACCTTCCCAGGATGTTGCACAGGCTGAAAGACATGGTGGTGGAGCTGTTTAGAGCTTTCCAGAAGAACATGCGCGGTGAAACAATCCTCCACCTCCTATTTGTACTCTACATCCGTTCTGATCGTGTTACAGCGCTGCAACAGCAAAGCACTGATGATTAAAGACTCCACACCATCCTTTTTTACATCTACACCTTGAGCTGCTCAGACTGAAGCGACCAGAGTCTGTCTCAAACAGTTTTCCCCTCACCAGAAGCAAAGCAGATTGTCTCTGCGTTGGTTGGTCTGTACACAAATAAGAGGCAAAGAAAAGCAGATTGTTTTGTCGCGTTAGATATCCTCTACAAACGGCACCGTCAGAAACCATCCGGGAGGTTTAGATTTCAAGTTATTAGAAATGACTGGATACCGGGAGCCTTCTCGCAGCGAACAGCTCTGAATGCAGCACAGAGCCAGAGGTACCTCCACAAAGAATTTGGCCCACAGCAAACATATATTATTGTAAAGTTGTCGAGAAAATAGATGCTGTTCAGACCAGAAATTACCTTAAATGACTGTTGAGTTGACTGGGTTACAATATTTTAAGGATCATAAAAATAAATATCGTCGTCCAAACAGCGCGAGGCAGCCTCTTGCCAAGGAAAACAGCTCGGCACGAAGGGGTGGCTCACCCCACGTCGCACCGGGCTGCCTGGACGCTCCGAGAAGCGGGATGAAGTGACTCTTTGTTCGGGCTGTGTGTTTAAAAATTGACGAGTGCTCCGTGGTATCAATCACGCCTGTCAGACAGCACAAGTGCAGATCTGTTACACTTAAAGGGTTGTCAAACGAGACATGATTTAATTTGTCATTTTTTCTGCCTCTCTCTCTCTCTCCCTCTCTCTCGCGCGCGCAGCGCGGCGCGCACGTGCTCTTCATTACTCTTCATCATCAGCAAAATGAATACATTTTTTGTATGATTTTTTTTCCAGAGGGACGGTTGTTTACCAATGACCCAGCACTTGTGAAGAGATCATAAGCAGCTGTTCCCTACATGCCCTCACGATCGGAGAATTTAGCTCAAGCCGTGGGAGGAGTGGGATAGGAGACGGGGCTATTGGGCCAGGTTGTTTTTTTTCAATAGACAAAGGCCCCAGTCCCACACAGCCCCTGCAAAGAGACTCTGGAGCTTGTCCTGAGCTGAATTCTCCTCCTCAAACTTCTCTTAAAAAAACGTAATGTAGTGCTTTCACATTCAGTTTTGGAAGTACAATTATCAGGGAGCTTTGCTCAATGCAGGACCTCGAGATTTCGTGAAATACATCCTGGTTTCTCTAACTCTGTGCCACAGTTTGGGTAATTCCAGCCCTGCAAGAAAAGCAGATACACGAACTACCAGAACACATTTGATCCAGAGTTCAGGTGGGATTTTGGCTGTTTCAGGTAAAGAATGAAGGATAACAGAGGAAAAAATACAAGGAGAAATACACTGCAAGAGAAGAGAATTCCACTGAGCCAGCAGGGTGCCCAGGTGGCACCAAAGGCCAATGGCATCCTGGCCGGGATCACGACTAGAGATGTCATTCTCCCCCTGTCCTGGGCACTGGGGAGGCCTCTCCTCAAATACTGGGGGACGTTCTGGGCCCCTCACTTCAAGAAAGAGATGGAGGGGCTGGAGTGGGTCTCGAGGGGCAACGAGGCTGGGGAAGGGACTGGAGGGAAAGGCTGATGAGGAGAGGCTGAGGGAGCTGGGGGTGTTTAGCCTGGAGGAGACTCAGGGGGACCCTCTCTCTCTCTTCAACTCACTGAAGGGATGGTGGGTGGTGGCCTCTTCTCACAAGAACTAGAGGGAACAGCTTAAAGCTGCATCAAGTGAGGGTTAGGCTGGACATTAGGGTAAATTTTTGGTCTGAGAGGGTTGTGAAGCACTGGAATGGGCTGCCCAGGGAGGGGCTGGAGTCCTCATCCTTAGACATGTTTAAGGGTTGTATAGATGAGGTTCTTAGAGACCTGTTTTAAGGGTGATAAAGATAAGAGTAGGGTTAAAGGTTGGACTTGATCTTATAGGTCTTTTCTAACCTAAGTGTTTCTGTGATTCTGTGGAAAGTGCCTGTCACAGGTCACTTGGCTAGTCTGTACAATGATCTAAAGCTCTGGAAAGTCACTGCCAAATGGAGCAAACAAATCTGCTTCAGATGAGACTGGAGCACAGCCGAAGCTGGGGATTGCAGGAATCCCAGTGAGATCTGGCTGCATCTTTCCTATCCAACTTCACACACTGAATTGCAAGTCTATAAAACCAGCTCTTCTTGCTTTAAATGACGCCTCTTCCTCTGCCATAAACAATCTGTCTGTCTCCTGCAAACATGTTTCTCGTGCAGCCAGGTCTAGGCCAGCTCAAGGATAGATGTCATGAGAAACCTCTTCCAAACACAACAATCCCAGTCCTGTCTCACATGGAAGAGAGTCCAAAGTGGAGTCTTACTTACTCTAGCACTTCCTATGGAAAGATTTTACAGGTCCCCACTGAAAGGGAGCTTGAATGGAGTACAGTGCTCAATGGGTAAATCTCTGCCTTGTTCCATCCCAGGCCTTGACAGATGGGAATGAGACTGAGAGATGATCTGGAAAATATAATCACGATGACAAGGGACCAACTAGAATAACTGTACCCTCCTTCAGTGTAAAGGAGGCTATGGGATACACACTACACTCATGCAAATCAAGTATTAGCCATCCCAAGGCTTTTCACAGAGTCACAGACTGTTAGGGATTGGAAGGGACCTTGAAAAATCATCATGGAATCCAATGCCTCTGCCAGAGCAGGATCCCCTAGATCCAGCTGCACAGGAACAGTCCAGGCAGGTTTTAAACATCTCCAGAAAACAAGACTCCGTAACAACCCTGAGCAGCCCCTTCCAGGGCATTTGGCACCCCCACTGGAAAGAAGTTTCTCCTCATCTTGATGTGGAACTGCCTCTGTTCCAGCTGACACCCGGTGTCCCTTGTCCTGTCATTGGGTGCCGCTGAGCAGAGCCTGGCTCCTTCCTCCTGACCCCCATCCTTTCCATCTTGACCAACATTCACAGGGTCACTCCTCAGGCTTTTTTTTTCCAAGCTACAGCACCAGTCACACACACAGCAGCCTCTAACGTCCAAACCCCAACCATCCCTTCTGAAGGACCAGTTCTCCAAGAGGGAGCAGGAAAACCCAAGCCCACTGCTAAACTCTGCAGACCCTACAAAGGGCAGGAACTCACTGACTGACAACTGCCAACAGTCAAACCACAGAGGAAGACAAACCCAAACACGAGGGTAAAACATTCAGCTGTAGCCTTGCATTCGGCCTGAAGACCTTTTCCAAGCATCCACTCCATCTGCAGGAGAGCAGGTATGCGGCTCCACTCCCCCAAACACCTAACAGAGCATTTTGGAACCGATATTCCGAGAGCAGCCACCAGCACCAGAGAACCCAAAGGACAGTGAGGCTTGAGCACACGCTTGATGGGTTTTCGGAGAGTCCCAAATCCTGCTTCACTTATCAGTGTGAATGGCCCCATTGAATTCTATTGGGCTGCTTGGGAAAGTAGGGATAGAAAACATTGGCTCTGCTTTGGTAAACTGAACTTGAGGAACAGCCCGAGCATAAGATAACAAAGACCTTAAAGCCAGCAAGCATCATGAAAGGAGCTTATTTCATTACTAAATCAATTTCTGTGTATAAACACAGAGTTATCTGACTAAAATATGGATATTGCCCAGTTGAAATACTGCACCTCAAGCTCTCTATATGTCACCAAGAGGCATCCCTGAAGGAAGCAGGCAGCAAGCTGCCTCTGGATGCCCCAATTATAAATCAAGAGATTTCCTGAAGTCTGCCTGGAATAGTGGAGAGAAGCCAAAATTACATGAAGTGCTATTTGTGTGCTATTAGTTGTGGGGCTGAAGGGGGAGGAGTGTGGGAAGGAAAAAAGGGGAAGAAGGAAAACCACCTTCTTAATAGTTCCTACGATGTTTGGAAAACAGTCATTCATAGCATCCATTTATCAGGCTTCCGTGGAATAACTGCGGGCTGAAAAAAGAGGGGGGGGGGAAATAAAGCCCCCAAAAAAGTGGAAAGGAAATCAGGACCATCACATTGTGATAGGGAGAAATGGGAATGCTGTCCAAGCTTCCATTTAAAAGAAGTGGTGGCATCATAAAGTGATGCCTGGGCCTAGGTGCCACCCCAAGGTAGCAGATGATGGCAATTTGTTCTTCAGTGGGTTTCTATCTGAACAACAGTCCAGGCTTAGAACTTGAGGCTTTAACATTGGTCACCTGCAGCCTCTCACTCCCCCAGATTCATTTGTCTTTAACTTACTGTCCACAGTGTTGTTGGGATAGCTGGAAAAACCCAGCAGACACACTGGTGTGCAGCAGAGCACAGGGCCCTCAGGGCCATCTCCACACCATGGCTGCAGCACCCCTGGGAGGGTGCCAAGGCCCTGGAACAGGTTGCCCAGGGAGGTTGTGGCTGGTCCATCCCTGGCAGTGTCCAAGGCCACGTTGGATGGGGCTCTGGGAAACCCGGTCTGGGGAGAGGTGTCACTGCCCATGGCAGGGGGGTGGCACAGGTGAGATCTGAGACCCCTTCCAACCCAACCCAGACTGTGATTCCACGCAGCACTGCTCTACAGAAGGGTTGTCACACCACGTTCAGGTGACATGCCTATCAAACAAAGCATATTTATGAAAGAAAACAGTCCCCACTGCAAACACAGTGCTCACACACAGTCCAAAACCCAGCTCGCCCTCACTGGTGCCCGCAGCATCATGCAGTCACCTAGTGGCCGAGCCTGTGGGGAGCACTTCCATTTCCTAAGATGAGAAACGGAGCGAGCAATTAGCCCCCAGTATCTAATTTCATCGTGAACTTGAAAAATGCAGCAGGAACCACGAGATTGAAATGAAACAACACGCGTATGTGAAGCCGAAGACAGAGGATGGTAACAAGCCGTTATTAGAGCTGTCGTGAGCGACCTCCCCTGCCGAGCGCCGATATTCACTTAAACGCAAAAATTCTGCATCAACTTGTCATCTACAAGAGAGAGACAGAGCTCAGTGCGGCCAGAGCACCAATTCTTTGTCTCCTGTTTTAGCAGATGGCATCCACGGATGGCTTTTGATGTTTCTAGCTGAGAGAACATTTTCATAAAGCAAAAGCAACCCCCCTTCAAAGACAAAAAAAAGAAGGAAATCTCGTTGGGAATCCCTGTTGCTGCGATGTTTTTGATTAGTGCTAATGTTTTTCTGGCCGGCTGTGAAAATGCATTTAACTCTAATTGCTCAGGCATTGTCATTCCAAAGCTTTAGGAAAGGAAAAAAAAGAATCAGGGAGTGACAATCTGATCCCGAAATCTGGCAAAAAGAAAAAAAGGAAAAGCAAAAGATGATGGAGCTCAACCCCTCGGAGACGACTGTAATGGAATAAAAATATTGATCTAACACAGAAAGATTGGATATAGGTTTTCCTACAGCATCCAGTATTACCAAGGGGGAAGGTAAAGGGGAGAAAATTCTTAACGTGGAAACCTATTCATATTTGGAATAGTTTCCTCTTAAAGGAAATGGTGTCACTGTAATTGAAAACCAGACAAAGCAGCGCAGAACACGCCGCAGCGAGGAGCTCCGCGCTGGCTGACGACACCAGCCCATCTTCCCCAGTTCTCGTTTCTATGATTCCATTATTTCCTTCTCCTTCCACCCCCCCCCATTCAAACTGGCAGCAGGGGAGGAAAGCAGCAGGATTTCCTTGCCGGGATCATACACTAGAGCTGTACTGGGCCAGTCAGAGATGAACTATTTGCTTCCTTTTTAAAAGAAGGGAAATAAAGCTCCTTACACAGATTACACAGATCATCAGGGGTTGGAAGGCATCTCAGGAGGCCATCAAGTGCAATCCCTCTTGCTCAAGCAGGGCCATAGATTCTAGGGCAGGTTACATAGGGAGCTGGTTTTTAGGACTGCTATAAGGAGCTCGTGTTTAGCCTGCTTGTACAGTCTCAAACTATGTATTTCTGAAAGCATTTTAATGGCTAAAATTGGATCTTCTTGTGGGAAAAACAGATCTGCCAAGAGAACAACCTTCTTAATTTGCAACCCAAGGAGCTGATCAGGTAGCAGTAACAGTGACACCGTCAATTTGTTCCCAGTCGTTGATACTAAACTGAAGGGGAATCACCAACAAGGAGCCCTGGCACAGGCTGCCCAGGGGGGTTGTGGAGTCTCCTTCTCTGGAGACGTTCCAGACCCGCCTGGATGGATCTGCTCCTGTGCAACTTAGTCTAGGTGATCCTGCTGTGGCAGGGGGGATTGGACTGGATGATCTTTCCAGGTCCCTTCCGATCACTAATGATTCTATGACCATAGCACTGAAGAGAAGGCACCAGACAACCAGCTGCTGCTGTCCCTTCTGCTTCAATTTAACTCAAGGCAAAACTTGGGGGAGAATTTCCCCTCTTGAAGTTTTGAAGAGAAAACCAAAATAGCCTGAAAAAAAAACAACCCCAGAAGAAGCCCAACCCAACAGAACACAGCAAAGAACGAAAACAACTCGCAGCATCGAATCAATTAATGCGAGTTCTTCCTAACTTCCATGCGAGCTTTGCCTTCAATTAGCATGATCTCACTGAACCCTCTTGTGTAGGCCTGGAGCAAAAGCAATGGAAACTTTCTCCCTTCTTGTTTTAATCTTTCACCAAGTCCTGACTTTCGCCTCCAGCCCGTCTAATTGAAACTAATCTTCGCGGGCGAGGCCTGTCTCTTTGCCTTAATCCCTCTCTAAGGAAGCTCACATGGTCCCAATTACAGCCACACCGGCCCCTTTTATTCCCCTCCTCGTCTCCTTCTGCCAGTTCCATTTTTTGAAAGTTTGCATTATTAACTCCATGCTTGCGAGTTCCTGTCTGTCACGGGGGCCTAGAGATGTTATCGCCGCTCGCCGATGTATAGGGTTACCATGAAAGCATTTTATGGATTACATTTTGCAAAAAGGCGATAGAGGGCATGATAGGCAGCACAGTGGGCAGCTTTATAGGAGTTTATATCTGCAATAAATGAGAGGCCAAGGAAGTGTTTATCTTGGACTTAAGCGTATACCTGCTTAGTTATCTGCAGGCAGAGACAATAACAGCTAAGAAGGGATCGCTAACGTTTGCTACAAGGGGTCTCGGAGATGCTTGCGATGAGCTAGGCTGCTACCCCAGGAGGAGAGCGGGCCACGGAGACACAACCGAGGAGCCTGGCTGAAGAATGTGTTTAACATTACAGAGTTAATGAGGTTATACGAAAGCAAAGACGGCGCTCACTGGTTCCCAAGCTGGCTCCTAATCCCAAGGCAAAGCCTAGCCCATGAACAGGGAAGCTCAAACCATTTATTAAAAATAGACAATTCTCTCTCTCTCTCTCTATTTTTTGTTAAATATTTCCTTCTCCTATCTTGCCGAGTCCTGGGCAATAGCTCCTGTGTTCCTCCTGTGCCATGATTTATTACTTGCTTATACAGGTTCTGCTTCAAAGCTGAGTGCATAAATCAATGCTGGTGGTTGCTCCCCTGAATACAGACATCTCAGCTTCTCTGTTCTTGAGAAAGGCTGCTCAGCACCACCGCCGCAACCTCCCTCTTTCCCAGCTCCAAAAGTCCTCTGGATTGCTCTGAGTTATTGCACACAAATCCTATGACACCCCTCCCTACCTCATTTTCATAGAATGGGTCAGGTTGGAAGGGACCTTCAAGATCATTTAGTTCCCATCCCAGCTCCTGCTGGGAAAGAAGAGATTTAGGCTGGAAATTAGAAAGAAGTTCTTCACTATGAGGGGGGGATGATGGCTGGAACGGACTGCCCAGGGAGGTGGTGGGGGCCCCCATCCCTGGAGCCATTGAAGGTCAGGCTTGCTGAGGCTTTGAGCAAGCTGACCTAGGTAGAGCTATCCCTGCTTGTGTAGGGAGGTTGGACTAGATGACCCCTGGAGGTCCCTTCCAGCCTGGAACACTCTATGACTCTATGATTCTAACTAGAAAATCCTGAAGTAAACACCTGAAAACAAAAAATCTTATCATTTCTGTCAATCAAACTTCTTTCCAGATGTCAAAGCATTTCATTTTTGAACATTCTGATCAATTTTTTTCCAGAGTCTCTTGATTCAGGTTCACTGCAGTTTGAAAGTGAGAGAGTCATTTCAACCCCAAAGATGACAGCTGCAGTTTTTTCAACGTCAAAATAACAAACTTGGACAAACCCAAAGCATTTTTCCAAAACACAACCCAAGTCAAGAATTCCTCAGAAACCTTTCCCACAAGGAAAACTTGCAATTTTTAGGACAAAATAATCACTTGCACAGCTGGATACTGAATTCTTGGCCAACACTAACTCCTGAATGGGGTCTAGTCAGCAGCGGTTCCACCTGTAGGGCTGTGGAGTTGGATCCTCGAGGAATCAGCAACGGAGTAGACACTAACTATTCCAGTTCCTCTTCCTGCTCACACTTTGGCTACAAGTGCTCCTAATCTGGCTTTGTAATGGAAATGGAAGCTGTGCTTTTCTCTAGTGGTTTTTATCCCGTCTTCATGACTCGTTTGTCTTTGTTTTGGTGTCTTTCACAAGACACGGGCAATAAAGAAATGCCTGGGAATCTCACCTTCACGAACAAAGATGTTTCTGCCTTCTACACTTGACAGTCAAGTCTGAAACCCCCCTTGAGCCAAGTTTAGAATGATAAATCGATAACATAATGAAATTCTTGAGCTTGGTATAAGTCCAGCTGCTAGAGGTGTTGAGGCTGAGCGGTCTGGCACAGGTTTGCCTGCTAATACAGATCTTACAAAGAGAAAACACGTCAGTACCCACACACGTGGTCGCCTCTGCCTCTTTTCCTTCTCCTGGGAGAAGGAATTGAATTGAGAGACCAAACTGTCTTTGAGTGCAGCCATATTCACCTCCTTCTTGGCCTGAGAAGCAGAGTCGGCACGAAACTTTGCATTGCAACTTGTGGTTTGCTGCTGGATTGTTCACGTGTGAGCTGAGGAGAGCAAAGTCACAGCACGACACCCCACATTTCACGGCACAAACAAGAATAGGTCATTCCTTTCCCATGCCTGGGATATTTATGAGGACTTAGAGAATGATTAACTGAGGAGGGTGGTGGAAATGAATCCTTCTAAATAGCAAAGCTTTGGATTCTCCAACCAAACGAATGGCTTTTATTCCAGATTTATGATTTTCTCCCAGCCCGGCTATGAGTAACGATCTATCTTCACACTATTAAAGAATTTATGATGACTATTTATCACTGAAAGAATTGAAGAGGCACAGAATAATGCCCGCAGAGCAGCCAACATTGTCTTAGCGTAGAACTTGTCCAAACATCCTATGGTTAGAGTGGGGCTAGCGAAGGAGGCTATTTGCTTCCGAGCACATGCTTAGGGGAGCAACTGTTATGGAGGAGTGGGCAGATGGGTAGGAAAAAGCCCAAAGAGGTGGCACACACAAGAATATCTCCATGGAAGGAGGGACAGCAGACGTAAATGACCATACATGCCTGCCTGGTTTACTCTTTTACTTTCAGGCATAACGATGGGGAAGGAAATAGATCTATAAGACCATAAAATCATTACAGTTGGAAGAAGCACCCAAGATAATCCAGTGCAACCATCAACCCAACCCCACACTGTTTCCAATTCCACAGCTACTGATTTTTTGAACCCCTCCAGGGACGGTGACTCCCTCCCCCCCAACCCTAGACAGTCTGTTCCAACCCCNCCCACACTGTTTCCAATTCCACAGCTACTGATTTTTTGAACCCCTCCAGGGACGGTGACTCCCCCTCCCCACCAACCCTAGACAGCCTGTCCCAACCCCTGACCATTCTGTTAGGGAAGAGATTTCTCCTTATGTCCAACCTAATCCTTCACTGGCACCAGCTGAGGCTGTTTCCTCTTGTCCTATCGCTGGTGACTTAGGAAAAGAGACTGATCCCCACCTCTCCCCATCCTCCTCCCAGGGAGCTGAAAAGAGCGATGAGGTCTCCCCTTGACATCCTTTTTTTCAGACTAAGCTACCCCAGTTCCCTCAGCTGCTCCTGAAGAGATGTGCAATGAGATGATACCCAAGTATCCAGCTGACAGGGCTACTTCCAACAGAGAGTAAACGCCTCTTAACAGCTGAGTAAAGACCTAAAGATGTTGCTCAAAGCAGAAAGACAGCCCCAACACCCCAGCTGACTTCAGTGCCAGCTACCAGGTCTTGTAGAAGAATCCTAAAAGCTAAATGCTGAATACATCACTCCTGAAGAAGCACAGTCCAGCAGAGCAAGGAGACTACAGCCCTTCCTGTTAGATGAGCTCTCCTCTACAATCTGAAGGCAGCTCAACCCGGCAAATCGGGAGCAATAATAGATTCCCTCCAGAGCCTCAGCATGTAAGTGAGCTCAGGCCATTCCGCATTTGAAGCCGGCTGTCAGTAAATGTCATGTTTTATTTTGCTTCCGAAAGACAAATATGGCAACGCACGCTTTGTGAGGAGGCCAAGAGAATTAGAAGTGTATTTTGCTGAAAGCAATGTTGATTTGGATTTAGCCTAACGCCACTTGTAAAACTGAATTACGCTGAATTTGCTCTAAACGGCTGTGACGTGCGGATCTGTACACACACACGCTCCGCTGGCTGTAGTAAAACTGCACTTGACGCTCAGGGGAAAGGCAGCTCCTCTCAACAGACCAGGGAGATGAGCGAAGGAGCCCACAGAACAGAGCGGTGCTGTACCTACCCCTGATTCTACTGCCTGATGATGATGGCTGTACAGTGACAGAAAGCATCTGTTCTGCTGGGTTTGTAATGACCTGCAGAGGCTGGACAACTGGCAGAAAAGAAATGGGAAGTTCCTTTGAGCAAGGGGGAAGGCTATTCCCTTCCTCACTAGCAGAACAGCCATGAGAAACGGATCCTTGGCTATCCTAGTGTTCCAGATTATGATGTTTGCTTCCTCCCTCTATGGAGAGCTCTGTCATCGACTCAAGGATGGTTTATACTTTACAGGCTCACTTCAAAGCCTGCTGATAGCTCATGGCATTCCAATGGAGTTTAGATCAGGTCTAACATCTCTGAGCAGAGGTTCCTCTCTTTCCACAATGTATTTTTGTTTCCTGGAACAACAAAGAGTTCCTGGAAACCTCACAGGGTCAAGCCCTGCTCTAAGCCAGAGTCTACTCTCAGGTTTAGACCCCAAGTCTGGAAGCTATGGGATTCCTTGATCACAGTACCTCAGCTGTTGTGTTGACCTCTGGTACCTTCTGCTTTTCTTTGGGCAAAACAGGCCTGATTACTAGGCAGCACTTAGTTGTGGCAGCTAGTCCCAGTTTAAGGTTTAACCACATAGGTCGATGAGAGGGGTCCCTAATAAAACAATGATGGTTTCTGTGTTCCCAGAACACAATCTCAAACCCCATATAACCGATGCCAGGCTCCAAGTTCCCAAACCCCATCTGCAGCAGCCATTAAATAAACTCTTAACAGTGTCTTCTGTAGCTTTTAATAGACTGCACTACTTACACTGTCAGCTTTTACCGGGCAAGATGTAATTTTCCAATAAACACGACCTCTTCCAAAAAGCAGCACTTTCTGAACTTTTTCCAGAATCCAAAAGGTTTTTGGCTGCAGCTGCAGCAATGGGAATCGAATTATAAAAACAAAATCCCTCCTTTCACTCCACTCTTTCAAATGTTTTTCCAGGGCTGAAAACGAGAGGCGCGTTCGCTATTTGTTTCTGCTTCTGTTGGCTTTTTTAAAGCACAAGAGGGTAAAGGAGCTGGATGGCTGGAACTTTCACAGCTTGCTTATGTACACAGTGCCATAACCTTTGTGTCTTGCTGTGAGCAGCTGCGCTGCAATTGTATTAGTCTGCCTGACTGTAAACTGTGCGGTAATATGTAAAACAGATTGTGAGTGATGATGACTAATTGGAGAACATCTTGTGAGACGCTCTGAACGTGTGTGAAATGTCATCCAGCTGTAAGCTGCCGTCTGTCCCAACAGGCTCCCTATTACTTAGGGGTGTTCACCGGCAACTCTACAAATGAATAGAGTAAGTACCCCTTGTTTCAACCCCTCTTCCACCTTTACTAATTGATTATACCTACACTTCATTGATTAATTAGGTTCTGGTTTCAAGTGAGGAGCTTGGATCCATCAGCCCCCACTTCAAAAATAACAAATCCAAACCAACCAAATCAAACCAAACCAAACAGCACCCTGGGGTGGATTAGAATGGGGGTGGTTGGCAGATCGAGAAGTTCTCTCTCCCCTCTACTCTGCCCTGCAGAGACTGCATCTGGAATCTTGTGTCCAGTTCTGGCCTCACAGTTCCAGAAGGACACAGAGCTGCTGGAAAGAGTCCAGCACAGAGCCACAGGGATGCTGAAAGGAGGGGAGCATCTCCCTACTGAGGAAAGGCTGAGGGAACTGGGGTTCTTGAGCCTGGAAAAAAAGAGCCTGAGGGGTGGCCCCAGAAATGTTGATCAAGATAGAAAGGGCAGGTGTCAGGAGGAAGGAGCCAGGCTCTGCTCAGGGGCACCCAATGCTAGGACAAGGGGCATTGGGTCTCAGCTGGAACAGAGGAGGTTCCACATCAATCTGAGAAGAAACTTCTTCCCAGTGAGGTTGCCAGAGCCCTGGAAGGGGCTGCCCAGGGAGGCTGTGGAGTCTCCTCTAGAGATGTTTGAAACCCATCCAGACTATTCCTGTTTGACTGAATCTAGGGGATGTGGCAGAGGGATGATCTTTCAAAGTCCCTTCCAATCCCAGGCACTGTGATTCTGTGAAAGCAAAACCACAACAGCAACAAAAAATTCTAAAAATCCCCCCTCCACTTCCCCCATTCTAAACTCCTCCCTGCTTCTAGTGCTCTCACAGAGGAGCACTGTCCCCTACAGTCCTCATCACCACACTCCTGGCACTGGCATTTCTGCACTTGTCAGAGACACAAGGGAGCAGCAGCTGGTTCCAGCAGATCCTGCAGACAAGAGAGCACTTCCCCACTGGAAGAGCTGTGCTAGCTGCCTGCTAGAGGAACCAGGGCTTTTACAGAATGAATGATTAGGTTTTGTCCATTGTCAGACCATCTGAAGGCTCCCCATCTCAGGCAGTAATCTTCAGTATTGATCTGCAGCAGCCTCTATCAAGCAAAATAATTTCTGCAGGGGATTTCAAACCAGATCTCTACAATTAGTTTAACACTGACCATCTGGTGCACAAAAGACTAGAAGCCATCCAGCAGAGAACCACACAACACACACAGAGTGAAGTACATCATAGGTGCTGGTAGACAGCCAGCTTCATAGGAGCCAGCAGGGTGCCCAGGTGGCCAAGAGGATCCTGGCCTGGATCAGGAATAGTGTGGGCAGCAGAAGGGAAATTCGTGCCCTTCGACTCAGCCCTTGTGAAGTATCACCCTGAGTGCTGTGCTCAGTTCTGGGCCTCACATTCTAGGAAAGACATGGAGATGCTGGAGCAGGTACAGAGCAGAGCTACCAAGCTTGTGAGGGGTTGAGAGAACCAGACATGTGAGGAGAGGCTGAGGGAGCTGGCCAGGGTTAGCTGGGACAACAAGAGGCTGAGGGGGGAATCTCATTTCCCTCTACAACTCTCTGAAAGAGGTTGTGGAGGGGTGGGTGTTGGCCCCTTCCCCTTGGGGACTGCTGACAGAAGCAGGGGCAATGGTCTGCACTTGAGGCAGGGAAGGTTCAGACAGTAGTTGGGCACTGGGAGGGCCTTCCCAGGGAGGTGGTGGAGTCCCCTGCCTGGAGGCGTTGAAGAACCGTGTAGCCATGGTGCTTCACGCCCTACTGGAGTGGCAGCAGGGAGGGAGTTAGTGTTTGTCAGTCTCTCAGGGATGGAGGTTTTTTGTTGGGGTGGGGTGTTTGGTTGAAGTTGGGGATCTGGGAGGGCCTCTCCAACCAGGATTATTCTATGAATCACAACAGACTGTGCCCATCGAAGGAGTCTAGAGAAACCTCTGAAGCCAAACTCATGTAGGATTCCACAGCAAAGGAGAAATCCTCGTGAACACTGAGCGATCCACACATACAGGAGATACCTCGGCACTGCAGGGTCCTGTCTGCAGACAGGTTACACTGCAGATGCCCCACGCCTCCCCAGCAGAACACGCATTTAAAACCCATCAGCAACAAACCCCCAACAATGTCGCCCATTGTTCGCTTTGGCTCGCACTGGCCCAAAACAATAGGTTGGTTGTAGTCCCAATAAGCTGGAACATATCTGCTATCTAGTGTGCAGGCAACAGGGAGGTTAGCTACAGGGAAAAATAACTCTGTCCTCCTTGGTGCTGAAAACCCTTTCATTTGTAGGGATATTCAAGGCCCTAATTTAAACAGGGACCATCTCTCACTGAACGCACGGGGCTGGCAGCACGGGATAGAATTTCAGCCGCGTGGTCTGGCTTGTCCATTATGCATTTAAACACCGTCAGTTCGACGCTAATAAACCTTGCCATGGCCACTGCTCCTTAGGGATCGGAACGAGCTCCTCTGAAAGCCACGGGGTTTTTTTGGAGATGACCAGTAATTAGCAGTGGAGTTTGGTTTCCTGTACCAGACCGCGGGCACAGGCAGGAGCCAAGGGAGCCTCTGCGAGAGCTTCGCAGGCCGCTGGCTCGCCCCTCGCACGCACAGGGTGCCTCAGGTGGAGACACAGACACTGAACACAGCAGCCTGCCAGTGACCTGCTATTCACCTCCACCACTGGTGCTTTAACAGAGCCGTTTTGTTCCTCCTGGAGTGGAGGGCGTCCAAACAGCAAACGTTCAGCGAGGGCAGGAAGAGCGTTTGAAGCAAATTCTTGCAGAAATAAATGTGAATTTACTTAACTTACCATGTCTCCTGCTTTTCCCCTCAGCCCCCCTTTTCCTTCCTACTGCTGTTCCTCAATAGCATCCCTCTACTTTCCAAGTCATCCCTCACACTCACCACTGTGCACCTCTCTCCCTTTTGCCACCCACTGCCTGTGGCTTTATTTTCTTTCTTCTAATTTCTTTCCCTTCCCCTCCAGCTCAGCACAGACTTCTTTCCAGGTGAGACTATTTTAACTCCCTGATTCTATTGAAAAAAACATATTGTAAAAGAACCAACTCCTACTGCTTTTAGCCCCTCACAAAACACACAGTCATGCAAAAAAGGCTGGGGATACCTGCAGAACCCAACCTGTTCGGGAAGATTTGCTTCCTGCGTCCTTTCCTCTAAGTGGATCTGAGGGTTTTATGGCCTCATCAGCGGCACAGGTTTTGTCACGAGCGTCCTGCCTTAAGCTGGAGACGCTGCACAACCCTATTTACAGGCTGAGTTTTCCTTTAGGACAAATCTCTGCCTCTCGTGTTATCTCTTGGAGGTCTCTTCCAACCTTAACGAAGCTCTGGGTCACAGCTTGAACACTGCAAACACAAAGCTTCAAAATCCAATCTCTCAACCACTACAGTGCCAACAATAATCTCATGCTCTGAAGGCAGCCTCATCATTCCAGGGCCAAATCTATTTCTGAACACTCTTTGGTGGGTGTGTTTGACTCTTCAGTACCCAACGCTACAAGCTCCAACACCCACATTTCCTAGACGTGACCTTCACTGGGCCTGAAGAAGCATTTTCTTTATCAGAAGTGATCCCAGCAGCCAAATCAAGAGGGCACGTGCCTTGCCTGCAACCCACCCCACAGATCCCAGTGATGAAGCTTGCTCTGTGTAGTAGCTACTAACACCGGGTGCCTTCGCTACTCACTGCAAGGAGTTAAATGCTCCCTTGCTGGAGCTCCTTTACAGGGGAGCTATGCTCAGAATAATAGGCAGATTGCCATCAAGAATACATTTTATTATCATGGGTATGGAAGAGACAAATTGTACTTCAGAGTAAGAAGGTATTGAAGGGTTTTGGAGGGGGGAAAAAAAAGCATTGTCTTGAAATAATCGCTTCTCAGGTAGTTCCTAGGACACTGTTCATTCCTCACAGCACCCTGGTGGGGTGTCCACCATGGGAGAAGCCTCCCTAGTAATAAGAACCTGAAATTCAGCAACATCCTCACTTTTATTCCTGTCAGCAATAAGGTCTGGAAGTATTTTTCCAAACCTAAAAAGGCACCTCATTCTAAAAGCCTGGTTATCCCCGCCTCCTGATTATTAACCATCAAGTAAAGTAGCTCTAGACTCTCTAACTAAACCCTCCAGTTCAGATGCTGATGGAAAATAAGCTGACCTACCAACCCAACTCCCTTCTTCTGGAAAATCCTTTGCAAGCTCAACACAACCAGCCAGATCCTGAACTCATGGCTCACTCATCCCCACAGGGAGTTTTACAACATCCAGTTCTCCTCCAGACTACCTGGAAGCCTGGTATTTTCCAATACAAGGAAAATGGTTGCGCTGGGACAGCACTGGGACCATAGATCCTAGAGCCCCAGATCCTCCTGCAGTAGAAGGAAACAAAGCCACTAGTGTTTTCTGGGAATGAGATGGAAGAAAAATCATTTTGGCTGAACCGGCGCTTTCCAGTGAAAACCCTTTTTGTCAGAAAATTCCCAACTAAGGCGGCTGATGGGGAAAGATATAAACATCTTGTCCCACAGCTCTGAATCCTTCTGACTGCCCTGTCCTGACCCAACACCAACAAGTATTACAGGGATGCTCTTCCTCTTGCACGCCTCATGGCATATCACAGTGTGTCAGGGACAGGCAGGGACCTTGAAAGATCATCCAGTCTGATCTCCCTGCTACAGCAGGAGCCCCTAGATCCAGTCGCACAGGAACAGGCCAGGTGGGGTTTAAACACCTACAGATTCCACAACCTCCCTGGGCAGCCCTTTCCAGGGCTCTGGCACCCTCATCAGCAAGAAGTTTCTTCTCATCTTGATGTGGAACCTCCTCTGTTCCAGCTGCCCCTTGTTCTACCGTTAGAAGACACCGAGAAGTTTGTAAGAAGCAGCTCTAACAAAGCTACTCACACAGTTCTCTCCTAGAAATATTTCAGTAGAAGCAGAAGATACCAATTCCTTTTGAAATAATTTTTCAGTTCTGTATAGGAAATAAGAGATGAAAGTGGAATAAAGCAGATTTTTGGCAGAAATGGGATCACAGAAACACAGATATCTAGAGATGGAGTGAAAAAAATCAGGTTTTACGTTTCCCCTAAGCATTTCTTAACTCTATTTTCAAACCAAAGAGACTGAAGCGACAAATCCAAGCCCTGCTGTGGCCTCCTCACATACAAAGGTTATTTCTAAGAGGTAGAAAATAATGTTTAGTGTTAATTGCCAATAGCTGCCTTGCTGCTTTAACTTCTTGCTTCCTTCAGGTGCACCTTGAAGAGATGTCAAACAAAGGCAGAGCCAGCAGAGAGCCCGAATAAGCTGGTGACTCTGGGCTTTCATTAGCAGAAAAGCTCACAGTTAATTTCCTAAAGAAAAAAGGAAATTGAAGGGTTGGTTTTAATCTTGTCCTGGACTGAGGGAATCCAAGAGCTGAGGCAAATGGGATCCCCGTAAATCTAACGGCAGCCACAGTGAAACATTATCCCGGGCCTTTTTTAGGAAGTACTTAGTGTAAGAAGTAGCAGAAATGGTTAGTGGAAACAGACCCTCGGCTTGGTGCTGCAGCCATTTCTTGATGCTGTGACCCTTCCAGATGTGTCTGCTTCAGAGCAGCACCAGGGCCAGATACAGACCCTCACCATGGAATTAATCAGTTCCCATTTGCTTAACCCCTCATGTGCCTGTGCAGGGGGACCGTGCAGTCACTAAAGGTTGTTCGGGCCATTTGGGGCTGAGAAAGATGCGGTCACACCTTACTTGCTCACTGCAGCCCTTAAGGGAACCAAAAGCTAACCAACCCCAAAAAGATGTTGGTGACTCAATAATGACCCCTTGGTGCCTAAAGTTGAACCCATGAGCTTAAGGCTGTTGTGTGGAACCAGAGAGCAGCAAAAAGGTGAGCCCATTGCCCTGCCCTTCTCCGGAGCCCCAGGTCCCTTCTCGGACTGCGAAGCATGAAGCAGCACAAGTATCTGAGCTCAGGAAATAGCAGGAAAAGCACCTTGTGCTTCTGCCCACCTGTGCCTGGGCAACACTATTTCAAGCTTCCTCGTGTTGTGTTTTTTATTTAATTTTCCAGCGAACACACTCTTTTATCATCCAGAACCGTGAAAGTAAATTAAGAAGAAATGGTTTTCTTTCAATTAGACTCACAGTTGCTTTGAGTAACTGCCTATAATTCTATTTAATGAAAAAATAAAATCATTATTCCAGTTCTCCCAGTGCCCTGTGACAAGCGCACAGACGGGCCCCATTAGCAAGCACTGTAGATTTACTTAATTAGAAAAATATTTTGTTTTCTCCAATTTTTAAAAGAGAAGGGAGAGAGAGAAAGGAAAAAAAAAAAAGAAGCAAAAAGAAACCTCCAGGCACAATATTAATCTAACCTGTTACCTGGTGCTTAATAACTTATAAACCAAAGGCATCTATCAATCTATAATTTCATTTTCCCTTTGATCTGTCACAGCATTTGGTCCCCAGACCAGTCAGCAGGCTAGTGCTGTCTTATCCTTTCTGCTTCGCTTCTAAACACAAGGTCCTATCCCCCTGCCTAAGCAGTAACAGTCTTTTTGGAGACAAACCCCTGAGGTTGGTGGGTGGAGGAGGGCAGAGCTCACCCCGCAAGCTGGAAGAAGCAACAGATCAACAGAAAGGAGCCAACTACCAAATGCAAACCCCGATTCCAGCTGAGCAGTGTTGAATTTGAGGCCTGTGTTTGAGACTGCCTCGACAGTGAAGGCTTACAGCATCCAGACCTAAGAGTTTGAATCACAGAATCACTGAGGTTGGAAAGGACTTCTAAGATCATTAAGTTCAACCTTCAACACAACACCTCCGTGAACACCAGACCATGTCCCAAAGTGCTTCATCCACCCACCTATCCAACACCTCCAGGTTTGGGGTCTCTCTCACTGCCCTTGGCAGCTTGTTCCAGGGTTTAGCTGCTTTTTTTCCTCATTTCCAGTCTGGACCTCCTTTGGGGCAACTTGTGGTCACTTCCTCTGGTACTGTCAGCAGTGATTTGAGAGAAGAGGCCAACACCAACCTCCCTACACTGTCCTTTCAGGGAGCTGTAAAGGGTAGTAAGGCCTCCTTTCAGCCTCCTCTTCTTCAGGCTAACAATCTGTCCCTTCACTTCCCCACAAGTCAAGTTCTTCAATCCCTTAACCAGCTTTGCTGCCCTTCTCTGTCCTCACTCCAACACCTCAATATTTTTGAGAATAAATACCCCACTCTTCAGTTCTCTGGCAGATCTCAGCAGCATCTCCAGAACAGAATGTCAAAGGGGAAGGGGAACAGTTCTCCCCAGAAGCGATGCCCCCACTGTGCCCAGCACTCGCCCACTCCCCATGCAGTGACAGTGCAGACAAGGAGGCTCTCCTGCAGGGGAGATTAAACACACTGCCAGGTCCGCTTGCAGAGCGTTTGCTGGACTGTTGGTAAAAGCAAACAAAGCCCAGTGCAGACCCTTCAGCAGGGCCGCGTGCTTGGCACTAGGTGTCAGGGTTCTCCAGTAACGGGTTACTGGAACAATGCACTTTCATTCTATCTGCATCTTGCTGAGGGTTTTTTTATGATGATGATTATTCTGCTGTAGCATGAATGCCTCTAAGAAGAGGAAGTTTCAATTAGAATGCCGAAACCCTAAGCTGTAGTTTTATGGCTTTAAATTAACATATAGAGATTCGCTCCAGGTACCGTAACAAAATCAACATCCAGCCATGCTATCTGATTACACGAGCTGATAAACAATTTATGGAACATAGCACAGGAAGCTCTCCCTTTACTGGCCGCCGTTCCGCAGGGCAGTGCCCCTCACGAGGAAATGATGGGGGCCGGTGGCAACGGAGATAAAATGCACCAAGCTGAATCCTCAGCCGGTGTAAATCAGCCACACTTCACTGACTGGGCTGTGGAGCTGGCTGGAGTACTCCAGCCTTGCTTGAGACTCGTGGCTCATGCAACAATTCACTGCCCTGACAGCATTTACAGGCTCTTCTTGATAAAAGAATCACACAGTGACCTACACAGGCTGTATGTCTTAGCTCTGCCCTTCTGCCATCATCCCCTCAGCTGGTAAACTACAAACTTATGTGGCAGTCCTTCTCGTGGTACCTGAGGTGAAGGGATGGATTGCCAGCAGCAAATCTCACCTGATTTGAGAAGAGGCTTGTTAAATCAGTTATTGCAAGCTCCCCCCATTTCAGGTGAGGGCTCGGCTATGCAAAATACAACCAGTGCTAAGTGGCTATTTCTGCCCCCAGTTGCCTGCTCGCAGTTCTGGGCTTTGCAGATTGATAGGTGCACCAGGACTGCCAAAGTGAGACCTGGATTATCCTCTCAGTTCAGTGGACAGCATCTCCGGGCTGTCATTCATTTGGGAACCGAACACTGTGACCACAGAAGCACCATGGCTCAGCAGAGCTCACCTGAGCTGGGTTCAAAGCCACACAAGAACATGGTTACACCATAGTCAGTGGCCAAACCGACTTGATCAGGGTTGGGATTCCGGGTTCGAAGTCTGTGCACTGAACTCACAAGGAAGCAGCTTCCTGCTTTGGTGTTATCCTCAGTTAATCACGCAGAATGAAAATAAGGTAGTTGAAGATTTCGAAGGATGAGGATCTCTATCCCTACAAACAGTGCACTGGTACCCTCTACTGGTCGTGATTTGCCAAGGCGGTAGGAAGGGCTTTGTCCTGCCAGAGATGAACGGCATCATTGTTCTATCACCTTTTAGGTTAAATTTTGCCCAAGTATCTATTTCTTTAGCCATCATAACAACGAGCATCTCTATCGCCAGGAAGAGAATCCCTAACTTCCTGCTGAGCAGGGAAATCAGTGCAATTAAAATGAGTTTTGCCCACTGATGTTCTGCAGAACCACAGATAAATAGCATTAGATCTCAGATCCACCCTGTATCCCAGGATCAACACCACCCAAACCAACCCATACAGATGTTTCTCTAACCCTCTCCTGAAATCTTCGGTGCCAAACAGTCCACAGCCTCCTCACAGATGATGCATGCTCACACCCTAACAGTCCTCCTGTCTTTCATCAACTAATTGATCCTTGCTCTAATGGGAAGCACTCTTGGCAGACTCATGTGGGAAAATTCCCAGCTTGATGTTTTACCCATCATATAAGCAACAGGAGGAGACTCCTCTGGACATCCGGCCAATCAAGGGTCTCCATCCACACACAGAAATCTTTGCTTTCAGGCTCACAGAATCTGGGATTGGAAGGGACCTTGAAAGATCATCCAGTCCAATCTCCCTGCCACAGCAGGAGCCCCAGAAACAGGCCAGGTGGGGTTTAAACATCTCCAGAGAACAAGACTCCACAACCTCCCTGGGCAGGCCCTTCCAGAGCTCTGACACCTTCACCAGGAAGAGTTTTCTTCTCCTCTTGATGTGGAACCTCCTCTGTTCCAGCTGATACCCGGTGCCCTTTATCCTAGCATTGGGTGCCCCTGAGCAGAGCCTGGCTCCTTCCTCCCAACACCCACCATTTACATCTTGATCAACAGTCATAGGGTCACCCCTCAGGCTCCTTTTTTCCAAGCTCAAGAGACCCATCTCCCTCAGCCTTTCCTCAGCAGGGAGATGCTCCATTCCATCATCTTTGTGGCTCTGTACTGGACTCTCTCAAACAGCTCCATGTCCTTCTGGACCTGAGGGGCCCAGAACTGGATACAACGGAAGGGCAGCTTCTCTCTGAACACTGACAGAGACTTCTGCAGCCACGATGCCTGCATGTACCATGGAGCACAGGCACCTGAATCGTGCACACATGCATGTGTCACTGTCACCCACAGAGCCTCAGCGCAGGCCACAGTGGGAAACAGCTCTGGGAAAAAACCTGCTCGTCTGACTTCATTAATCTAAGTCTTGCTCGCGTATCAAAGTGCAGCACGTTTTCTTGTAAAAATGATTAAGCTGCTAATTAAGCTGTTTATAACTTGTTTCCCTGGTTGCTAATGATAATTAACATGCAAATTAGCTGAGGGAAGAGAGGCACAGGGGTCCTCAGTTCATTACCAAGTTAATTACTGTTTGCATACTTAAACATAACAGTTATAAATGGTGGCATTTAATGTAATGGCCAGGATGATAATTACACCAGCGACATTCTGAAAAGTCATTTCACCGTGTGCTATTTTTCTGGGTGATTAATGTTTCCACGGCTGGTTGATAAACTTAGTTCAAACCCATACGAGGAGGAAACACCGTAACTAAGTTACCCCTTAACATTTTCTTATGCCTGTTTGTTTGCAAAGTAGGGAAGGAAGGTGAGGAAGTAAGAGCAGTGAACTTCAGTACTAACAGAGGAAGAGTAAAAGGAGCTGGTTAGTGCTGGATGTTAAGACATCTACTGTGATGTCACAGAATAATCTTGGCTGGAAAGGACCTCTCAGACCCCCAAGTCCAACCAACTACACACCAACCAAAAAACCTCAGGCCCGGAGAGACTGACAAACTAACCCCACTCGAGCTGGGTGGGAAGCACCATGGCTCCATGGTTCTTCAACACCTCCAGGCATGGAGACTCAACGACCTACCTGGGAAGGCCCTGCCAGTGCCCAACCACTTCTTCCTCAGATCCAATCTGAACCTCCCCTGCCTCAACTGCAGACCATTGCCCCTGCTTCTGTCAGTAGTAGCCAAGGAAAAGAGGCCAACACTGGCCTCTCCACAACTTCCCTTAAGGGAGTTGTAGAAGGCACACACAGCTTCAACGAGTAGGAAAAGATATTACTGTGAAATTACTAGAACTCTTTAGAAAACAGATCACTCATATCACAGACCTCTTGTTCAAACTCAAGCCCACATATCTGTCTGTCTGATAAGCAGATCCACTTTACTACCTCTTTCAGGGAGCTGCTCCAGGACTCCTAGCATAAGAACTGATTAAATGATGAAGCAGCATTGCTGCATCCCACAGTTCAATCACAGACAGTATGTGTGTGGCAGCCTGTGTGTTTTCAGCTTTAATCTCTACAGTATAAACTGAGGGATTATTTTCTCCTGTAATGGAGTGGCAATGTTTGCTTTGTAATCTTGCTCAAGTGCATCTTAATCCCGCAGATCCCTACATCTGCATTATCATCCTCACAGGGTGAACATAGAGGAATAGAGTCCAGTGCTTGAAGCAATCACTTCTTTCTGTGACTGTGTGCCTTAACGCTCACAGAGAGCACCAAGACATTGAATAAATTAGAATCATAGATCCACCTAGGCTGGAAAAAGATTTTCAAGATCACTGAGTCCAACCACTAACACAACTCCCCCAAGGCCACCACGAAGTCCTATCCCTAAGCTCCAGATCTCCACGACTTTTAAACATGTCCACTGATGGCAATACAGCCCCCTCCCTGGGCAGCCCGTTCCAAGGCCTGATGGTCCCTTCCACAAAGATGTTTTTTCCTAATGTCCAACCTAAGCTTCTCCTGCAAACAGCTTGAGGCAGTTTCCTCTTGACCTATCATAGATTCCTAGAGTGGTTCAGGTTGGAAGGAACCTTAAAGATCATCCAGTTCCACCCCCCCTGCCATGAGCAGGGACACCCCCCACTAGATCAAGGCCCCAGCCAATCTGGCCTTGAACACTACCACTGCCAGGGAGGGAGCAGACACAGCTTCTCTGAGCAACCTGTTCCAGTGTCTCAGCACCCTCATTGTGAGCAATTTCCTTCTGACTTATAGTATAAACCTTTCCTCTTCCAACTGGAAACCATTCCGCCTCACCTCTTCTCCCACAACAGATTATTAAGCGTTGTGATGCAGTTTGTGCCATTCTTCAAGTAATTATTTTACATCCAAAGCATTAGTTCTCACATTTATATTTAAGCCCAGCAAATCCAAGTGAAAAATTAAGATACGTCTATCATATTGCATAAAAAACAGCTCAGAAAAGGCTGAGTGAGAACTGGAACGTCTCAAAAAGCAATGTTTCACATACATTTTCCTAGCAGGAATGTGAGGAAGTTGATCTGTCACTAACAAAGCTTAGAGGTCTCCATTCTCTACTAACCCAAAGGAATAACAGCAGCTGTGGTCATGGGGGATACAGTGCCAGGGGGGCAAAATTCCTTCACAAGAGAAGGATATCTGAATTTAGTTCGACAGCAGAGTCTCCAGCAGTCTAACTCCCCTGGCAGACTGTGGGTACGGAACTAAATATGCCTAAGGATGAAATTTCATCGTGTGGCTTAGCACATCAGCAGAGCTTCTCGGCTTCAGCCTTGTGGACATTCAGTCACCCAGCCTGTATAATTTACTACAAGCCACCTTTATTCCCTAGCCTAGAATATGCTGCCTGCTCTCCAGCCCTGCTACAGCTAGAGTGAAGAGCTGTAGTCAAATAAATAAAAGAGAGGGGGTTCTGAGGTTACTAATGCCCCATCCCCCTGCAGCTAAAGTCATTCTCTTCTCCTGTTTTAAGCCAATTTTTCTGTACCAAATGTACATCGTCCTGGTTTCTCACCCTCAGCCCTAGCTACCCATGGCATTTTGAAGCCCTCAAGGGAGGGACTTGTTATGTGCACCGAGAGAACTTTAAAAGTGCAAGATTTCTCAGCTGTGTCTCTTTGAAAAGAGTTTGTGCAGACACACTAGTGCATCTCCTGCTTTGCCAAGCCCTTTGCTTCTTGGGCTGCTTTCTCCCTCCTTACCCACCTCCCTTTAAACATTTATTGGTAACCAGAGACATCATGAGGACCTATTGTAGCTTACTTAACATTTAATGTGTGTGTAGCATACTTAATATTTCATGTTTAGAGAAACTTCTCCACACATTTCCCCCCCTATTCCTCCTGTTTTTGTCATCTTAGAAACCCCACAGGACAAACAGCATGAGAAAAACAGGCTTGATAAAGTCATGAGTGGCCTTTAAGTTATGTTGCTGGTTCTGCCACTTCTAACAACAGGTTTTCACATCAGGTTCTCTTCACATACCTCACATATCAGTCCTCTCCACCCGAAAAATCTCTTTCCACCAGCACTAAGCTCTTGGAGAAGCTGTTCCTCTTATTCTTTTGAGGACCCTAAATACATCTGAGCTCAAGTGAGATGCACAACTTCCTACTGGCTCTATTCGTACGAACAAGCACATTCAAATGACTTAGATAAAAGTCTAAGTCAACAAAATCAATTCTTTGTGTTGCTGCTCCCTTACCAGTCATAACCATAGCAGTGAGCACACTGGATTCTTAACCAAACTGGGACTTTTATGCTAAAAATGATGAATGGACAATACCAGCATCCTTCATGTTCTTTGTAAGTACAAAGCAAAGCATGGCTGGAAGCAAGTTCCACCCCACTCAGTCATACAGCAAAGTCAAATGATGGGTAATGATTTCCCTCCCAGCCTGGGCCACAACCCACTGAAGGCACTAGTCCCACTTCCATTCCCACAATCTGAGCCTCAGCAGAGGGGCCAAGAGGTTCGATGTGTTTGATCAACTCGGCTCTAATGAGATTCCTATTTCAGAACCCTTTTCTTTATGTAGCCTCCAGTCTTCCCTTGGTAAAGTCACCTGTGGCCTCATATGACAGCGGTGCTAAATTATATCTCGATGGCTAATTAGGGTAATTAAAGGGAAAGTAATCAAAGTAATGGGCAGACTTAATAAAACAGTAAAATATCTCTATACAGGGCTTTTTTCTCCCTTCTTCTGAATGTCAGAGAACAGGGATAAGGAACCAGATGGCCTTCAGAAAGCTCGAATGAGCATCATGCAGTTAAACGCTCCCAAACTCATCACCAATTCACCCCTGAAGGCATTTCTAGCATTGAAAAATAAAGTTCAGAAACAGATAGAACCGGCTGCTTTGGGAGACTCTATCAGGTCCCACCGAGGGCCAAGGGACTCGCTTTGCCCTCCCTGAGGTCTCGACCGAGGCCTCCCCCAGCCGCGGGGCCGAGCAGCCGTCNAGCAGGAACAGGCTGCGCCGGGGCCGCCTCAGCCCCTCACGGAGACACCGGAGCCGCCCGAGGAGCCTTGAGGCCGCCGCCGCCTTCGCGCCCTCCCTCAGGTACTTGCGAGCCCCGTCCTCTGGCCTGCAGAGACCCCCCAGGTGTGAGGGGCTGGGAAAAAGACCCAGGGCTGAGAGAGGGTCCCAGGTGTGAGGGGCTGAGGGATGGCCCCAAGTACCGAGGGGCTGAGGGAAGGCCCCAGGTGTCA
>VZRI01008989.1:0-37702 GCA_013397515.1 Upupa epops
TCCGACCCTTCTTGTGTATGTGGTTCACATTAGTCAACTTTCAGTCATTCGGGACCTCACCTGTGATCCACGACTTCTGATAAATTATGGACAGCAGTTTAGCAAGCTCATCTGCCAGCTCTCTCATCACTCTGGCGTGAATCCCATCCGGTTCCATGGACCTATGGGGATCCAAATGGATCAGCAGGTCTCTAGTACCTCTTGGATAACAGGGGAAGTACACTGTACCCTGTCCCTGTCTACCAGTTTACATAAGCTAAACTAACTAGATAAGATAAACTGTCCTGAAGACAGTCTACCCTGTTGTTGAAGAAGACAGAGGCAAAGGAGGCATTATGTACCTCTGTCTTATCCTCATCTCTAGTTACTAAATGTAGACGTGGCACTCAGAAATGTGGTTCACTGTGGATGTTGACGGCTGGACTTGGTGATCTTGGAAGTCTCTTCCAATCTCAAAGATTTTGTGAAATACAGATTTCTAGAAATTCAAGTATAAATGTGTATGAAAAGCTTAACAAGATCTCTTCTAGCTAATATTCTTTGCATTTGTAGGTAATCCAACACTCCCTCACCAGTGTGGATTTCCAAGTCTGCCTTGGTAAGCACCTTTGGCTGTCAGTGCTACTAAGATGCTCTAGCTTGGCTGATTCCTTTTCAGTCCCTTTGTGAAAACAGATTTGTTTTCTAGACCATTTCCCCCTTGAGAACACAGTGATGTAAATGCTCTGTGCATTTATGCATGTGTGTGTCTCAGAGCCTAGGGGCAGAATTTCTCATAAACATTTCTGAGTTTCAAACAAAAACAGGTTTTCACATTAAAAGCTCCTTTTGATGTTCTTAAGGAAGCTCTGTGTGAGCTGGATAGGCTGAGGCAAGAGCACTTCATTAGGTAATTATTCTCTCAACTGTGTGCTCATGAGCGATTCCCATTTGACCTCAGAGAAGAATATATGTATGTGAAGTCAATGAGCTCTTGCAGTCCTAGGAGTCATCCTTTTGGAAACTATTAACAACTACAATAACAGATACAGTATTTTTAAAGCTGCTTCCTGAGGTTAACAGCTAAGGGCCATTTGACAGCCCCACTCCATTTTCCATTATATCATACTTAAACTAGAGTGCTGTGGTATCTGGTCCTCATGGAGAAATGTATGTAAGCCATAATAACCCCACAACTGTTTTACCCAGGATAAGTGAGTTCATAGGCATAACAGTGCAATGATACACCAGTGTCAAAGCAGCTATTCTGCCTCTCACCCCTCCAAACCTCACCAGCCCTCAACATTTCTTAGTTTTTCTATTTTCTTTATATTTTCTAATATGGATTGGTGCCATGGCCTGGGTTCAGTGAGATCTGTTTGCTTACTCTATTCAGCTGGATAGGTTGGACTGCCTCAGTGATTCTGCTTTAATGGGCCACTTAAGGGAAAACTACAACCAGTGGCATCTGCAAAGAGTGGCTCAAACCCTGGGCTCATTTCTGGCCAGCACAGGTTGTCTGCAGGTATGTCTTTATTCACAGCTCAGCACTTGGAACTGGGGTTGCAGTTGTTCCCTGCCTTCACATCATATCTTTTCATTCTGCTTAGAATAGAAATGTTATTTTATCTAATGGGAACTACAGTTTAGAACTAAATAACAACAGCTGAGGAGATTCTGGCTGTCACCTGCTCTGGTTTTATTGAGGCTAACCAGCACACCAAAGACAGCAGTAGTTCTAAGCTTCCCACCCACCATAGGGTTTACAGTTTAGAGCAAGTTGAAGGATGCTTTTACATTGAAGGAAGAAAGCCAGCATGTAGTGTGTGCATAAAAAATGTTGTTTTCTCAAGTGTCACTGGAAATAGTGAAACTGGTGACCAGTCAGTATGAGCGTCAGAGCTTTTAGCTTTATATGCTGACGGCAATGTAAATGAATATACAATGCCTATGACTTGGCTTGTGTCAAAGACAGCTGATGACTAATGAGCAAGGAACACCAGTGACTGCAGGTACCCTCAGTTTGCTGAAATCCAGGGCTACTGTCCTCCCATAGAACAAAAAGCATTATAAGTCTAACACCGCATTCCTCATATTATACCATTTAATAACAACCTGCTGTTATTCAGAACTAGCTGGGTTACAGTGATCCAGACTATTTTAGATCAACAAAGACTGGGCTTTTTAAAGCTGCCCTGGGTAAGGTTGGGGTTTTTTTAAACTTAATTTCTTAAAAAATATAAAATCTAATGTTCTCAAAGACAATGTTGCAGGTTTGCTGTAATGAGCTACAGGCTGCTGTTCGGTTTTTTATAAATAAAATGTTTTCCAAATAAATAGCAGAATTCCCCAAAGATGTGAGAGTTTCTGAAGTGGCGCTAAACATCTGGCTTGTCCCTGTAGGCTGCACAATGTGATAGCTGAAATATCGGGTTCAGTGCTATACCAGTCTCCCAAATCTATTCAAAACATCAGGTTTTCTTGGAGAACATTTGGTAAAAGCTTCCTTCATTGCTTTAAGCCCATTCCCTTTTGGATATTACTTCTTCAGATCAATGTGAAATTATTCAGGTTAGAATTACCTGAGTAGGACAAGGAAAACACCAATNGCAGCCAGCAGTTCTTTTTTACTTCAGCAGACAAAGGTGTTGGTCTAAGTGTAAGATGCTGCCAATAAACAAACTACAATCTGGATCGTTGCCCTCAACCTACTCTAAGGTACAAAACTGCTGTAATGTGGGTGCTTCTGTGCTCTTCCATGTCTTTTGTTCTCATTTGTGTAAGCGGCAGATAGCTAATAGTGACCCACTCAGTCTCATCATTAATCCAAGACATGATGCTTTTTCTTTGCTGTATCAGATTAATTGCATGAGAAGGCTCATGTCCTAAATTACAACAGACACTGACCGGATAAGCGAGTGCCAGGGATGTCTTTTTGAATGTGTTCTAAAAGAGAAGCTCACTTGTCATTTTATAGAAAACATGGGCTCTGTGACTGTGGAGTTTGTTGCTGTTTGATTTATAATTTATCCACGACAATGGAATCTTTCAGAATCTTCTGAAGAAGACTCATGGAATTGCAAATTCTCTGCCGCTGCAGTCTCCTGATTCTGTCACACAGAAGAATGTGACCCCATTGCTCTTATCTGTGTCAATTTTATTGCACTGTATGTATGTCAGGAACACACTTTGCAATTGAAAAGGGAATTGTACTGCCATGGAGTGACAGTGAAAAAAGGCATAATTAAGAGACTAATAGTGAACATTCTTTATTTTAGTCTAACAGCCACGCTAATACACTGCACTATGGTTATGTGTATAAGATACTTCAGGAGGCAATGTCTTAGGATATAAAATTTCATTTTGATGCTATTATAACTTATGTAACTTGTAAACCTTGCCAAATGGTTCTCTATCATAGACCTCGAATTAGAGACAAACAGCAATAGTCTTGACTGGGGAGAGAAAACAATAACCATTTTTTTTAGTGCTAGGGTAACCTTTTATACTGAGGAAACAGTATTTTTGCATTTGAACAGCTCACAGAAATTTGTTTGTAGTGCTCATAGAAATTAGCTTGTAGGGCTCATATAAAGGACGATAGGAGTCTTCACCCACATATACATGGGCGAATAAAAATGAAAAACCTGGAACATTCCTCTTCTGGAAATATGGCCCAGGAGAAGGGAGAGAGCTGGTGAAGATAGAACCCTATGCCTGCACTTAGAAAGGCAGTCTTCTACCTACCATTCTACCCACATGTTCATCACCAAAGGATGAGCTTTTAATACTGTTTCCAGTGCCTATGGAAACAGAAAAACTAAAGAAAGATTAATGACTTTGCATGAAACCCCTTCCAAGGGAGCTAACTGCAAATTGCAGTTGTGTTATTAGTAATAGTAATTCAACTCTAATCAGAGAAAAGTAAGAACAAATATTTTATGCTGAAACTTTTTCCAGTGCTTGTTTTCATTTCCTTTCATTTCCTTTTCATTTCTTTGCTCAAAGAAAATAATGGAATAGAGAAAATAATGTAAAGAGAGAAGCCATCTGAGTTAAAAACCCATGGTCACCTGGTATATGGAGAATCAAGGTGATGCCCAGGATAAGGCAGAGGAAAGGCTCCCATGGCTGAGATGGTGCCTCCACAAGAAGAGGTCTGTGATACTTTCCCAGGATTTTGTCTAGGAGTTGTCTCTTGTGGGTGTAACGCTTTCTGGCTGCTGATGATTTGGGATGCACAGGGTCAAACTGGACAGTATATTCAGTTTCATACGTTAATGTTTGTCTTCTCTTTGCTGAAGTCATGTCATATACCAGTGGACTGTAAACGTGTAAGACAAGTTTGAAGTTATCAGTTTTTCAAATCCCAAGTATTTTGGGGCATTGAGTTCTTTTAATTGGGCAGCAATTATATTTTACAGATTAAATATAAAATGATAGACAACATTTTTTCTTGTAGGTTTCTGTCAAACTTTGGGCATGGATGAAAGGACAAATCTGGATAATTTTATCAATAATAACATTATGCGATGCTGTTCCTTGCAAGCAGCATCTTTGCATTCTGCTCCAGCACTGATTGACATGTTCAATTTGAAGGTCATATGGAAAAAAACAAAGCACTGATCCAACCATTAACTCTGTTGTACATATATTACTACATTCACTCTGTTGTATATATATTATTGTACATAGATTATGCCTTTAAAATAGTATTCATTGCCTGTATCTAGTGGAGTTCCCCAGGGGTCGGTACTAGGACCTGTACTATTCAATACGTTCATCAATGACCTAGATGAGGGATTAGAGTGCTCTGAGAGCAAGTTTGCTGATGGCACAAAGCTTGGAGGAGTGGCTGACACACCAGAGGGCTGTGCTGTCATTCAGTGGGACCTGGACAGGCTGAAGAGGTAGGCAGGGAGGGATTGAATGAAATTAAACAAGAGCGGTGTAGAGTCTGGCATCTGTGCAAGAACAACCCCAGGGACATGTATAGGTTGGGGACTGACCTGCTGGAGACCAGCATAGGAGAAAGGAATCTAGGGGTCAGCAGGATGACCATGAGCCAGCAATGTGCCCCTGTGGCCAAGAGGCCAATGGCATCCTGGAGTGGATTAGAAGGTGGTGGTGGGGGGGTGTTAGTAGATTGTGAGAGGTTCTCCTCCCCCTCTACTCTGTCGTCGTGAATAGACATATGGAATATTGTGCCCAGTTCTGGACCCCTCAGTTCTAGAAGGACACAAACCTACTTGAGAGAGCCCAGCGCAGAGCCGCAAAGATGATGAAGGGAGNCTTGAGAGAGCTCAGCGCAGAGCCACAAAGATGATGAAGGGAGTGGAACATCTCCCTGATGAGGAAAGGCTGAGGGAGCTGGGTTTCTTTAGCTTGGGAAAAAGGAGACTGAGGGGTGACCCCATTAATATTTTTAAATATGGGAGGGGTGGGTGTCAGGAGGAAGGAGCCAGGCTCTGCTCAGTGGCACTCAATGACAGGACAAGGGGCAACAGGTATCAGCTGGGATATAGTAGGTTCCATATAAATATGAGAAGAAACTTCTTCACAGTGAGGGTGACAGAACACTGGAGTACGCTGCTCAGGGTGGTCATGGAGTCTCTTTCTGTGGAGACATGTTCCCTTGTGACTGGATCTAGGGGTTCTTGCTTTGGTGGGGGATTGGACTTCCTGATCTTTCAATGGCCCTTCCAATCCCTAACACTCTGTAATTCTGTGATTAGCTTGTATTTTGCTGATTTGTACATTTCTATAGTTTATATCCCTTTCTTGTTGGCTGCCCAAGTTAGCCAGTACCATTATCAGGAAAGCTCTCCTTCCAACACTCTTTTATTTTTATCTAGGATTTTTTTTTTCTAACCAGTCTACAATTCTGCTAAGTTGCTTCTAGGCCTCACCACGCCAGATGCTGTCTTTGTGACATTTTTGGAACTAATAAACTCCAGCAATAATAGCAAGAAATTAAAATTACTGGCCAAGGTGGTGTCTCAAGATGTGACTACCTAAAAAGTCTGCTATCTTCATTAATACAAACAGCAATACTATTTATTAAACTCCAGGCAAACTGGAAGCTGTCTGTTTGTCTCTAATACAAGTAATTATGTATATCATTTTGATAGAACAGCTTTGACAAGCTCCTCAGATGCTTTAAACAGAATCGTTACACGCACATCTGACTCTGTTACGTTAAGAGGCTCAGTTGATTTATTAGTACATTATTGCCTTACACTTGAGTTATTCTTTGGACATATTTCCGGAGGCTTTAGTTTCACAGTCTCTTGGGCATTGCATTTTGTTGACTAGCCATCATCTAAACTTGGCCAAGAGCAATCAGATGAGCTTTCCGCCCAAGCTCTATAAGCTGCATCTGTTCTCAATAATTTACAACACAGTATTCCTCCCCCACAACTCCTCCTTGGGGCATGTTATATCCTCACTTGCCCTGCAAAGTCATCACTTAGTTGGCTCTGCAGATCAGTCACCTGCCTTGGGCGTTATTTCAGCAAAACTTCCAATGCTGTGGAAGAGGAGATGTCACTGGAGAGTAAGAGGAGCTATCAAGAGCAGGAGAAATACAAGGCTATGGATATCAGGGAGCGTTTAGCAGTACTAAGAGGATGCATCTCAGATACCAGAGGCCCAGAGCTTTGTTTTCCCCATCAAGTCCAAGGTATTTGGATTTCAGCTGGTCACATCTTCTGGAGTATTTGTACCATCATAGAGCTCACATCCCTAAAGAGGGCTTTTGATGATGCTGCAGAAATTTGATCACATTTGCCGCTAACACAAAAAAACCCAAGTGACTCAAGTAACCGTATCTTTGTTATTGCCACCATGCCTGTAAATCAAATTGCAGTAATTAAGAATCTGATGGGGAAAGAACATACCAACCCTGTAGGAACAGAGGTGGTGGGTTATGCTAATGTACTCAATCTAAGAGAAACTTACCTTAATATTATATGAAATAATAACACTTGTGCAAAATAATAGCAAAGGAGTTTACCTGTCTTCCCATAAAATCCAACCTACTATGAGTGCTCTGAAGATGAGATAAAACAACCAAGGAAACATCACCATTCTGTATTTGCTGAGACTTCTATACAAGTTTCTCTTTTATCTGTGGTGTTTGTGTTGTCTCTTTCTACCTTTATTAGTGGATTTTTCTCTCCAAGAGCCTGAATGTGATAAGGTGGCTACATAAATTTTGAAATCTCTTCTTGGAATCTGTGGAACAACCCGTGTACTATTGCGTGTCCAAATGGATTTAGTGCAGCATAATGCTGCCAGAAAAACAAAGGGACAAAAAAGATGGGTTTGCTAAGGGAGATGTTAGATTTCATTTCACACTGGTAATAGTTCAGAGATGTGAGCTGACCAAAATGGGATTCAATTCTGCAGCACTCCTCTTTTTTATTGCTGCTAAATGATTTCAATATCCCATCTAAAGTGATATTGAGAGTACTCTGTAGAATGGGGATGAAATGAGGGAACCCTGGAGGCTCAGAGGAGGCCACAAATCTCACGTTGACTAGGCAAAGCCTTTCAGAGCCATCCCACCTGACCTTAACCTGTCTTATTTAACCTAGAGGCTGCTGGTAAGTACCTCACAATGTAAAAGATCGTTTTGTGTTAAAGGGACCTATGCAGCTAGATTGCGTTTTGGACATCAATTGATGTTACCCTGGTTATGACTTTGGCCATGAACTTCTTGCTTTCAGAAACAGTTATGGCTCGAATTTTATTGCCCAGCTGTTGCTACCTGCTAGACATATCATAACTGGAAAATGGTTTAAACCCTGTAACCTTTCGACTGATGACTGTTGAAGGCAGCTGAAGTTTGCTGTACAAACACGGAGTCTACCCTACAGTCCACAAGACCTTGGTCAGAATTACTGGACTCGGTGGCCAGTTCTTCAAACGAAGAATCTCCTTTCTACCATGATGTATGTTCTGCTTCTGATCAACATGAGGCTATAAAAGGTAGGTGGTGTTATTTGTTCTGCATATATAATGGTATAGATGATGAGGTAATTTCTCAGTTTCTTGCATATTAGATTCTAATAGTTTGTGTTGCTTAATAGTGCACAGTATAGGCTCCTAAACCAAATAATAATGTTAAGAGCCTGAGGGGCACTAGTGGAACCACTGAGAATCTTTCATTTGTCTTCTGGAAGTTTGTGTAAGAGCATAGGAGGAATGAAGTGAAGGGGGAATGCAGAATAAAGTACCAGACAAAGGCAGTTGCTCTGTAGGTGCATATATTATAGTTTCACAGGGATTTTGTGTTGGGTGTAACAGGATCACAAAGAAAAACAGCATTTTAGTGCAGCAAAGGCTCAGGAGCTACATTGTACTGTCCTCACTATACTTGCAGAATTCTAGACATGACCTCATTTTCTCTGACAAAATGCTCTATTTCTGATAAAGTGCCATGACATTAAAAAGTCCAGCTCAAACAAAACCAAACCCAACTAGCATTTGAAGTGATTTCAAATCAATGTCTCAGTTATACAGCCTTGGCTGCTGTTGAGTTTTTTTCTGGAACAAAACTAATTTCTGTTAGCACAAAATAGTTTCTACTCTGGAATTCTCCAAGAGCAAACTTCTGCCTTTGGTCTTCCCCGTGTAACAGGTTTATGGCTAAAAGCTGTTTAGAGTAAACACACACTCTAACCCATGGTCTGACAAATCCTTATTATGACCTTATTTAGACATGCTCATTGCTTCCTTTTGTAAGTGATGGTGTCACTTGACTCATGTGCAGGGCTTACGAACAAATGAGCTTCCTCAAGTGTAATTTTGGCTAACCAGCCGCTTTGCTTTTCTCCACTGGTCAACAAGTTTGTTTTTACAAGACTTGACAGGAGAGCCCACCATGCTCATGTCTGGTCATGGCACTCTTCCAAGAGCTGCATCCTGAGCTGGCAAGTAGTGAGGCAGCGAGCCAGTTGCTTCAGCTCACCCTGCCTTCACAAGCAAACAGAGCTTCATGCTATGGAGGAGCTCAAACTATTAATATTGGTTTCTCCAGCAGGCATTTATGTGAGCTGACAGCTCTGGCAGCAGACATGACTTGTGCATAGTCATCAATGATTGCTTCTACAATTTCATTAGTGGTGTAGAACACAGCAGCAGCAGTGTGCTCAGGTTTGAAGTGGCACTGTTTCATTTTTTCGTAATCTATTTTGTGCTGAGATACTTTGCGTAGAGCCAGTGCAAGTATATTATTGGCTTCTATAGCATTCAGACACCTTATTTTTTTTTTAAGCAGCTGAATGCATTTCTAAAATATGTGTTTCTAGTAGTATTATTTTTAATTTGCTCTTGAAAACTGATTTTTCTTCTCTGCTGCAGAGCATAATGAAATGAGATGGATTTGCTGGATTCTAGTTTATATTGAAAAAAACCACGATGGCAATTTACATGTTTCACCCTTACATCAAGATTTTGAATATTTACCATAACTGGATTAGATTCTAGTTATGTGCAGACCTGACTGGAAAACAAACTGGAGTCCTGCTTTGCATTCATTCTGCACCAGTGCTTCCTCTGTTAAACCTGCTTAGCGGGGAAGAGCTGGCCATGAGCTGGGTTTGTGTATTACCTGTTACTGCAGGCAACCACCTCAAGAATGAGTCGACCCAAATCCCTGATGTATATAAGGGGTGACATATTGCCGTACGAGGAGTAAGAATATTGGAATTAAAGTATACTTCGTGTTCCATCAGGAAAGAGAGATGAGGGGGAAGGGTTTGCTCCTCCCAGCCAAGAATCCTCATGTGTAGAGTGTGGGAATGGAGTTGACATCAGTGGAAGATTTCCAGTAGCTTTCTTACTTTGCTACACACCAACAGATCTTGATGTTACCATGGGTTGACAGGTGATGCAAGATGACTCTGTCCTCCTCTATAGGTAGGAGAGCCCAGAATTGTCTCCAGCTACCTGCATGTGCATTTCCTCAATGAACAGGAGTGTCTACTGCCCTCATCCCCCAGCTTTCCTGCAAAAAAAAAAAGAGTGAAAATACATTAAACATAAAAGTGACCTAATCCAGGCTGATCTCAAGTAGTGGATATGTGAGGTTTTGTCTCAATCCAGATTTATGTGAGAGAGAACACATATAGTAGCAGAGAAAAGAGTTGGGTGTTTCGGCAGGATTTGAGTGTCCCTGGTGGCTCCAGTGGAGAGCAAAGCACTCTCTTGTGTTTCAAACTATAAATAAACTTGCTGACCACTCTAGCTACTTGTTTCTTTGTAGGGTGGATTTGGTTTGGGGTTTGTGTCCCTCAGAAACAATAAAAAGCTTAAATTAGTCATTCAGCAAGAGGCAAAATAGATCTGAGCTTTATTTTAAAAAAAATGTTGTGTTTCAATGGAAGCTGCATAGGAACTGCTGTTTGAATACAGCCAGAGAGCAGTCGTGTTGTTTTTAACATATTAATAGTCCTTTGTGCCAGAACTCCTAACTCCATACAGAGAGCAAGAATGGTGTCTGCATGTGATCCTATAATTCATCATGTAGGTACTACACAGGCAGCATACAATGTAATGAATGTGTTGTATTTATCAATGTCAACAAGACCTGGGAACTGAACAAACTATTAAAAGCTAAAAAAGAAAATCAGATAAATAAAATGGTAATGATTTTTTTTGGTGTTATTGATGGTGAAGTGACCACCTTCAGAGAACTTGGAGATCTCCTGAGTTCCCAACTGACAAATCAGTAGAAATATGATGTCCATGGTACTAAGGGGAAGTGAATGGGTGGGGATATGCAAAATACACAATATGCAAAAGGGCACCCTGAGGGAACACTTCAGGGTTAACAAACCCCAAAGTTCGCTAACTTCATCAGAAGGGAGTTGCTAACAAACACCCTTCTGATCCCCCCCAGGATGCTGTTGGCCCTCTTGACCACAAGAGCACATTGCTAGCTCACAGTCATCCTGCTGTCCACTAGGACCCTAGGTCCCTTTCTCCTACACTGCTCTCCAACAGGTCAGTCCCCAACCTATACTGGTACCTGCGGTTGTTCTTGCCCAAGTGCAAGACTTGACACTTACCCTTGTTGTACCTCGTTCAATTTCTCTCTGCCCAGCAATCTAGCCTGTCCAGGTCTCACTTAATGGCAGCACAGTCTGCTGGGGTGACAGCAAGACCTCCCAGCTTTATGTCATCTGCAAACTTGCTGACAGTGCACCCTAATCCCTCACCCAAGTCATTAATGACTGCATTGAATAGGTCTGGTCCCAGTACCGATAGACTCCACGGGAGACTCCACTGAATACATGCCTCCAACTAGGCTCTGTCTCCTCCAGAATATTGCCAAGAAATACAACCTAAAAATCACTAGTTTCACCTGATCATCCCTGTACTTGAGGCTAAGTACTAGAATATCAATGAGCAGGGACACCTGCTCTAGCAATGCCATGAGCAGGGACAACCCCCACTAGACCAGGTTGCTTAAGGCCCCATCCAATCTGGTCTTGAACACTTTCAGGGAGGGGGCATCCACAATTTCCCTGAGGAACCTGTTCCTGTGTCTCACCACCCTTATCGTAAAGATCATTCTTCTGACTTCCAGTCTAAACCTCCTCTCTTTCAGCTTGAAATCATTCCCCCTGGTCCTACCACTACAAGCCCTTGGAAACAGCCTCTCCCCAGATTTCCCGTAGCCCCCCTTCAGGTACTGGAAGGCTGCTAGATCTCCCTGGAGTCTATTCTTCTCTAGGCTGAACAGCCCAAACTCTCTCAGCCTGACCCCCTAGGAGAGGTGCTCCAGCCCTCCAGACATCCTTGTGGCCCTTCTCTGGACACCTTCCAACAGTTCAATATCCTTCTTGTGTTGGAGGTTCCAGAACTGGACACAGTACTGCAGATGGGGTCTCAGGATTGCAGAATTGAGGGGAGAGGGTCACCTCCCTCAACCTACTGGTCAGACTTCTCTTGATGCAGCCCAGGATGCGATTGGCCTTCTGGGCTGCAAGCGAACATTGCCTGCTCATGTTGAGTTTTTTGTCAACCAACAACCCTTGAGTCCTTCTCAAGGCTGCTCTCAATCTGTTCACCACCCAGCCTGTATTTGTGCCTGGGATTGCCTCGACCACTTGGCCTTGTTGAATCTCATGAAGTTGGCACTGCCCCACCTCTCAGCTTGTTCTGGTCCCTCTGGATGGCATCCTTTCCCTGCAGTGTGTCCACCACACTACATAGCTTGGTGTCATTGTCAGATTTGCTGAGGGTGCACTCAAAGCCTCTGTCCATATCACTGACTAAGATGTTAAACAGCACTGGTCTCAGTACTGAACTCTGAGGAATGCCTTTCATCACTGCTCTTTGTTCGAACTTTGAGCTGTTGACCACAACTCTCTGAGTGCGACCATCCAGTCAATTCATTATCCAGCAAGTAGTCCATTCACCAAGTCCATGTTTTTCCAGTTTGCTGACCAGGATGTCATGCAGGACACTGGCAAAACCTTGACACCAGTCCAGGTGGATGATGCTAGTTGCTAATCCCTTGTCCACTTGTGCTGTAATAACATCATAAAAGGCCATTAGATTAGTCAGGCAGGATTTGCCTCTGATGAAGCCCTGTTGGTTACCTAACCACCTCTTCATTTTCCATAGGCCTCAGCAGGAGCAAGATCTGCTCCATGATCTTGCCAGGCACAGAGTTGAGAGTGACTTGCTAGTAGTTTCTAGGATCTTCTTTTTTTCCCTTTTTAAAGATGGGGGTTGTTTTTTCCCTTTTCTAATCAGAAGGAACTTCACCAGACTGCCATGATCTTTGAAATATGATGGCTAGTGGCTTGGCATCTTCATTCATCAGTTCCCTCAGGACCCGTGGGTGGATTTCATCAGACCCCGTGGATTTGTGCACGTTTATGTTCTTCACATGGTCTTGAATGTGATCTTCACTGAAAGTGGTTGGATCATCCTTCTCCCTGTGACTATATTTGCCTACTGGGACTTGGGTGGAGTGGCTAGAGCCTTTGATTTTTCTTCAAAGATTAGTGTAATACCAGAATGAAAATAAAAGTTAAGTATAGAATGGTTGATTCATTGGTACAACTATCTGATGAGAGGTTATAGTCAGGTGGGGGGTTAGGCTTTTCTCCCAAGCAGCTAGTGATAGGACAAAAGAGCAGGACCTGAAGCTGTGACTGGGGAGGTTTAGGTTGGATGTTAGGAAGCCTTTCTTTATGGAAAGGGTGATCAGACAATGGAATTGACTGCCCAGGGCAGTGGTTGAGTCCCCACCCCTGGAGGTGTTGAAGGACAGACTGGCTGTGGCCCTTAGCACCCTGGTTTGGCGGATGGAGTGGTGTTAGGTCATGGGCTGGTCTGGATCAGCTCAGAGGTCTTTTCCAGTCTCAGTAATTCTGTGATTCTGTATTTCCACCTCAAGAGAATGTGAAAGGTTAGATGTTTACTGTGAAATTACACACAGGAAGGTTTTCAAACCAGAGGATCCTACAGATCTACTGTTGTGAGAACCTGCAGCAGCTCCCAGTGGTTATCCACCTTTGAGGGTGTTTTTAGGATAATCATACACCCACGATGTCACACCACAGTCTGGGAAAAAAAAGTCCCTTGAAATTCCAGGAATTAGAATGACTATTTTGAGCATACAGAAATGGAAGTGCATAAAGATGGAGCTGAGATCCAGATTACACTCCATCGAGTTTAAAAGATCCTATAGGATTCTCTGTGTTGGTGGTTAGGTTTCATTCTTTTCCTATAGTTGGTTTAGTAAAATTCTTTCCCTTATGGTGCTGGGTGACCTCCTGATTTTCTGAGAAGTCCAATTTAGGAAATTATGCTGCACAGTGTTTTTACACATATTTCATATAATTTCATTGCTCCACATATAAGCTGCTGCTGATTCTACTGCCATAGCCTAAAGAGCCATACAAAGCTGTGAAAAGGTGCAAAAGGGATCTTTCAGAACACTGTGGAAGAAAATTGAAGTGAAGGAATTAAGGGCTTTTTAAAAATGTTAAATTATTTAGGATTTATGTCACACTGCTGACACTTTGTTGAAACTGGCTGTTGACTTCATATTGGTGGAGTTACACCAGTAAATTATGGAGTTCAGTAGGTCAAATGGTAAATATTCAAGAGATTTACAGACAAATTAAGAAAAAAAAAAAAAGAAGCTTAAATCCCAACTGTTTTACAGCTAATAATCCTGTAGAAATTCCTAAAGCATAACATGAAAAACAGCCCTGCTGCAATGGGAAATTTGTGCTAGGTGGAAAGTCAGCTTTGAACTGGACTCCTCACAAAAGAAAATAAAGGGGAAATGAGAGTTTCAGGGGTTTCTCTCTAAAACGTTGCATGACCAGCTACACTTCTATTCCTTGTCATGGCTGAAACATAGACCTTTGTGTTTTTCTGCATAGAAAGTCATTAACTACTCTCATTGAGCAGGGAATAGAGGCACAAGGATAAGCCTGCAGTATACTGTGAGGGCAGTCCAGGGAGCAGGCAACCACAGAGAGACCTCAAAAGCAGCATCACCAAACAAGCTCTCATAGAATCATACACTCATAGAATCATTAGGGATTGGAAGGGACCTCAAAAGATCATCTAGTCTAATCCCCCTGCCACAGCAGGATCACCTAGACCAATATCACAGGACCATATCCAGGCAGGTCTTGAACGTCTATACAGAGAAGGAGACTTCACAACACCCTGGGCAGCCTGTTCCAATGTTCTGTTACCCTCACTGTGAAAAAGTTCCTTCTGGTATTTACATGGAACTTCCTCTGTTCCAGCTTGCACCCATTACCCCTTGTCCTATCATCAGATGACCCTGAGAAGAGCCTGGCTCCATCTTCCTGACACTCGCCTGTCACATATTTGTAGACATTAATGAGGCCACCCCTCAGCCTCCTCCAAGCCCAAGAGACCCAGATCCCTCAGTCTTTCCTCATAAGTAAGGTGTTATACTTCCTTCTCCATCTTCAATGCTCTACACTGGACAACCTCCAGTAGCTCTGTGTCTTTGAACTAAGGAGCCCAGAAGTGGACATAGTACTCCAGATGCGGTCTCACTAGTGCAGAGTAGAAAGGGAGAAAAACCTCTCTTGATGTGCTAACCAGCCCCCTTCTGGTCCCCCCAGAATGCTGTTGGCCCTCGTGGCCACAACAGCANCCTCATCCAAGTCATTAATGAATAGACTGAATAGGATTGGTCCCAGTACTGATCCTTGGGGGTCTCCACTAGATACAGGCCTCTAACTAGACTCTGTCCCATTGACTACTACTCTCTGGCTTCTATCCTGCAGCCAGTTCACCATCCATTTCACTACTCAATCATTCAGTCCACATTGCCTCAGTTTCTCTGTAAGGATGCCATGTGAGACTGTGTCAAATGCCTTACTGAAGTCAAGATAGACCACATCCAGTGCTCTGCCATCATCTATCCACCTGGTTATGCCCTCATAAAAGGCTAAAAGTTTGGTGAAGCATGACTTCCCCTTGGTGAAGCCATCCTGACTGTCCCTAATGACCCTCTTGTCCCTGATGTGCCTAGAGACAGCATCCAGGACAAATTGTTCCATCACCTTTCTGGGATGGAGGTGAGACTGACCGGTCTATAGTTACTTGGGTACTTCTTCTTATCCTTCTTGAAGATTGGAGTGACATTTGCTAACCTACAGTCTCTGGGAACCTCTCCTGATCCCCATGACTTAGAAAAGATGACGGAGAGTGCCTTAGCAATGACTTCCACCATCTCCCTTAGCACACGCAGGTACGTCCCATGAGGGCCCATGGATTTATGTTCATTCAGTTTGCTCAACTTATCCCTTACCCAGTCTTCATCAACAAGACAGGCTCCTCTCTTGTCTCGACTTCCTCTGGAGCCTCATCAGTCTGGGCTTTGATATCAGGATATCTCCCAGAAGTATAGAAGGAGGCAAAGAGCGTGTTCATTATGTTTACTTTCTCTGTATCCTCTGTCTTCAGGGCACGCACCTGGTTCAGCAGGGGTCCCACATTGCTTTGTCAGAGTCCAAGAGCGCAGGTAACCATCTTAGAGTATTTCAGCCTCAGTTTCTTGCTTGCTCAAGATTTATGCTGAGCCTGAAGGCTTTTGACTTTAAGCAGAAAGGTAGAAGTCCAGCAGTGATATGCATAGGGCATGAAGATGGGAGAAAGCAAGTAAGAGAGGAAGGTTCAGGGAAACCACCTCTTGCAGCTGCAGAAGTAGAGATTTGCAGAAACATTCTGATATTTGGAAGCAGTAAAAAAGTCTGTTTTAAGTGCACACAAATAGAGTTGGTTGAAAATGCTGGATTCAGTCAGAGGCAAAATAAGTGTTTACTTGTCACCTTCAGTAGATCTGGCAGAGAATATGTTAAAAACTTGCAGATCCAAGTTGGGGATCAAATCTACCTTTAGTAAATTCATGGATGACACAAAGTTGAGGGAGTGTCAATCTGCTGGAGGGAAGAAAGATGCTGCAGAGAGATCTGGACTGGCTGAGTCAATGGGCTGAAGCCAACAGCATGAGATTTAACAGTGCTAAGTGCAGGGTCCTACATCTTGACTACAATAACCCCCAACAGAGCTACAGACTGGGGGATGAGTGACAGTACTGGTCAACAACTGGCTGAACATGAGCCAGCAGGGTGGACAGGTAGCTCTGGAGGCCTATGGCATCCCAGCCTGTATCAGCAAGTGTGGCCAGCAGGACTAGGAACATAATTCTGGTCACTGGGGAGGCCTCACCTCGAGTGCTAGGGACAGTTCTGGGCCCCTCACTACAAGAAAGTGATTGAGGTACTGGAGCAGGTCCAGAAGAGCAATGATGCTGGGGAAGGGACTGGAGGGCAAATCTGATGAGGAGAGGATGAGGGAGCTGGGGTTGTTTAGCCTGGAGAAGAGGAGACTCAGGGGGAACCTTCTCCCTCTCTACAACTACCTGAAGGGAGGTTGCAGTCAGGTGGGTCTTAGGTCCTATACCCAGGCAGTTAGCACCAGGATGAGAGGGCGGGGCCTGAAGCTGCCAGGAGAGGGTTAGGTTGGATGTTAGGAAGCCCTTCATCATGGAAAGGGTGATCAGACACTGGAATGGACTGTACAGGGCAGTGGTGGAGTCCCCAACCCTGGAGATGTTTATGAATAGACTGGCTGTGGCACTTAGTGCTCTGTTGTAGCTTGTGGTGATGTTAGGCTGGTCTGGATGAACTCAGGGTCTTTTTCAGCCTCAATAATTCTGTGACTGTGTGATGTTTGCTAAATTTTGAGCACTTAGGCTATATGGTTCCTGAATATGTATAGTGTGTTCTTACCTGTGTACACACCAAGAAATAATGATTGATCCTCGTTTGTTTAACACAACTATTTGTAATTTAAAAGGCATTTTGGGGTCATATCTATATCTATGTCTATTTATAGATAGATCTGTGGATAATTATATATGTATATATTTTATATATGTAGATATAGATACTTATATATAGATAGACAGACAAATCCATATTATCTAACTATAGATATATATAGATATGACTGTAAAATTATTATTCTTCTTTGGAAAGGATAGGAGTAGGGGTATGGGTTGATATTTGCTCATGGATTTACCATAAGTAGTTTTCCACTGAGTTGGCAAATGGTACTGTGGAAATCACTGCAATTAGTTTATTTGCTTGGTAATCTGTTTACTGACTGGAAGCACTTGCTTGGGCTTCAAATAGGTCCCACTGGTTCACCATCCTGGCAAGGAAAGGTATAGCCCAGCATACAAGCAATAGCCAGCAAGGGACTTCCTTGGAAATCATATTTAAAAATCCACAAAAAAAAAAAAAAAAGAAGGGGATTTTTCCAGCATCATGGGCAATACCAGGGCAGCTGGAAACTTTTAGGTGTCATCCAAGAAAACAGTTTCATTCTCAGTGAAGATTTGATCCAACATTCAAGTGGCCAGGTTGGAGTTGAGCTATTCTCCCAGGCATCTAGTGCCAGGATGAGAAAGCAAGACCTGAAGCTGTGCCACGAAAGGGTTAGGTTGGATGTTAGGAAGCAGTTCATCATGGAAAGGGTGATCAGACACTGGAATGGACTGACCAGGACAGTGGTGGATTCCCTATCACTGGAGATGTTTAAGGACAGCCTGGCTGTGGTCCTTAGTGCCCTGGTCTGGCTGATGCGGTGATGTTTGGTCCTGAGCTGGGCTGGATGAGCTCAGAGGGCTTTTCCAGCCTCAATAATTCTGTGCTTCTCTGACTCTACATCATACAGGCTGTTTGGGTAGTCCATCTGCTGGGCTACTCTCCTAGCTGACTTGTGCTTTTCGTTGATTCCAGTGCACTATGCACTAACTATATGCCCCTGAAATTGAGCAAGGAGAACACAAGGAATAGTCTTGATGGTTTTTGTTTGAAAAATGATTAAAGAAATTACTAATGCACTCCGAGCTTAGTGAGTATTTTATGGAAGATACCTACTCTTGATTCTTCCAGACAGCAGCTGCTTGATGCACACTGCTGAGTACCTCTTGTTTTGGTGAGGTTTGATTTGATCTGATAATTCCATTTTTTCAAGTGTGCTCTATGTTTTACTGCTTAAAGAAAATGAAGAGTGCAATAAAAAGCTGGGGGTGAAGGGCAGTCGTTACCTCTGTTGAAGAAATGGAGTATTAGACATACCTTCTTAGCAATAAGGGCAGGTAGATCAATTTTTAAAAGGTTGACGATGAACTCTTCATCTCTTTAAGTCGTGAAAGCTGGGTCCAGACATCTTGGCTGAATAGATATTCTACTTTAGCCTAGAAGTTTTAAGGTTTGATGTAAGAATTACTGCATGACATTTTCTGGCCTCTGTGCTATGGAAGGTCAAATCTGTCGATCATGCTGATCCTTTCGGGTCTTAAAATCTTTAAATCTATCGCAAGGAATGTAGGGGCCAATTAACTTCTGAGCCTGGAGTACAGATCTTCATCTGAGAGCTTCGCAAGCCTGAACTGATTTATCTTCTATTCCTGGAAGAAGTTCAGGATGATGTGTAGCTGCTTCCTAACTGAAACTGGACTGGTTTAATTTGATTTATGATTTTTCATTACAACTTCTGGGTCCATAGTTTTTGTCTTAATTGTTTGCTTTTACTTAATTAGAGGATAGTGAGCAAGACATGGATATTCATGCTCAACCTAACCCTAAGTGTTAGGGTTAAAGACACATCAAGTTATTTTATTTGCATTTTTAATCTGCTTTGGGTACTAAAGTAAATAGTAGGTTGTTTTTTTTTCTTTTTGGGTTTTTTTTGATTGCTTATTTGTTTTCTAGTGCCTTTAATATATTAGGCTTTATGTTTGATTGACTCTTTTCTTAATGGCAGTGCAGCTCCCTGATAAACTGGGACAAGCTTGCTGATTCAGCTGACAGAAGGAAGAGAGGATTCATGTTTGGCAGTAGCATGGAGTTATGTTGGCTGAAGACGAGAGTGACCTAACATTTGTCATCTGTTGTTTATTCTCTTGTCCTCAGGTGAGACAGGAGGTCTTCTTGTGGATAGCTCAACTGGAGGTTTTGATGTCTGTGTCACTGTGTATTTATGGAGTCGTTTTGCACTTTGCAGGGAACGTAGAGATGTTTATGCAATACTCCTTGGAGATGCTGCATCTTCAGCAAGGAGAAGGATTTTTCAGGAGAGGGAAGAAGTGAGTATGTTTACTGCCAACTTCACCCTGGAGCCTTTCACCTGGTATGAGCTGTGTCCCCAGACTGTGGGGCAATTGCCTAACACATATCAAGAGCACAAACATCTGCTCTGAAAGCAAGCTAATGTGGGGAGAGGAGAGAATGTCCCAATAACAGCTTGACAGAACAGTTAAAACTGCAACTTTTATGTAAGTGCCAGGGTAATGTTCTTTCTCTGGAGCAATAGAAACTGTGTTCTTGGTTGAGACCAAATTCAGGCTGTACAACAAACATCACTGTGATGTTTTGCTGGTCTGATGTGATAAAATACATAGAGTCATGTTGGATCAGTGAATTTTATGCACAAACACCCCTGCAAACACTCCAGTGTTATAATTAAGGATAAAGCTTTTTCTTCTTTCACATAATTGTTTGAAACAAGTCAGTCTGCAGCACCAAGCCAACAAAATCATGTAATGTAAGAAATGAAACTGACAAAGCAGCAGGAATCCTTGTAGTTGAAAGTACAAAACAAGATAAATAACCACAATATCTTGTGGGTCAACTGTCTGTGTAGCCTTCTGTCAGAGCTGCTTCTCATGTTTATACATACTGCACTATTTAGGATCATATGTAGCTTCCCCCCCACCTTCTTTTTCTAGCTGTTCAAGACAAACCATAGCAAAATGGGAAATGGGATGGTGTTTTGATTGCTGTAATCATACCTACCACACTTAAACATTCTGAAGTGTTCTTCATCTCCTAATTTTCAGCTATCAGCAGCGTTTATGACCCACTTTGCTCCCTCTTGAAATCACAGCTTCTGAAACAGAGTGCCATAAGAGCTTGTCAGCTGCCTTTTAAATAGCAAACTCCTTTTTTGGCAGCATCTTAGTATATTTTGGGGTTTTTTTGCCTCTTCCTTTGAGGGAGAAGAGAAGAGGAGGCTGCTTTGGATCAGAACTGCTCCTTGTTCCCTCCTGATTATTCTTAATAACAGTGACTCTGACATTTTAAGGATAACAAAAAAAAAAAAAAGGTAGAAAATTATTTGGTCACTTCCGTCTTTAGTTTAATGGGTACCAAATATTCATCAGCTTTGAGATTCCTCACCTGAACTATTTTTTTTTCTCTCCTCCTTTATTTTTCAAGTATTATATCAAGAAATTTAATTAAACTGACTACAAAAAAGAACTCAGAAATAGGAATACAAAAGATACTGGATTTTCTTGACAGATATGGACCTGGTAATTAGCCTTCAAATCAGCCACATTAAAAAATGAAGCCTTTATTCTCTGTTGCTTTTTATTAAAACTGAAGAATTAGAAAAGCACCAGATGTCAAATAATACAGCTTTCTGCATATTGAAAAAATACTGGCAAATCTTACTGATATGCTGCTTATAAAAACAAATAAATATAGTGCTGAAATGATAATAAAAATCTACATTATTGACTCCCCCACTGGCCATGGGAAGAAGGCGATTTCCACTGTTTTCTGGAGCTTTGTGAATTGTTCATTTTCTGTTGGACAGTTCTGTGCTAATATTTTCTTTCAAGTTCTGCCTTTGTGCCTCTGATTTTTCCTTACTCCTTATTTGAGTGCTGAGGATCATCTGAGTTAAAACCATTAACTTTCATATGGTTTTCAATCAAGACCTTCGCAAAATGGCCAATTTTACCATGGCTGTAATGGAAAATATAGATTGCTTCATATTTGATTTAGACCTCACCCCGACGCTACTTCTTTTCCACCCCTCAGGTTACAGAGCTTCGCACGATTTCCTCTCAGGCTTTGCTTAGCACGAGTGCATGACTCGGACAATTGGTCTAACTCTAATTATTGTTAAACTGCCCTGAAAATCATTAATGTTATTTCTAGTGATTTACTTGCAATTGGTATCCTGGAAATTCAAATATTCACTGGGAAATCCTGGCACTATGAGAGTTAAGGAGAAATTCCCATTGGTTGAGCATTTTTTCCAAAGATATTTAGGCTTGCAGGTCTAACTGTAATTAAATGTTAGATCCTGATTTGTCTTGATCCCATCTTTTAATAGAAATATTGATAATAGTAATAATAGAAATAGTAAGTGTGGCTGGTATAGCCGATAGCTTACAATCTGCTGGTTTCTTTTTTTCCAGGGAGATGCTTTTGTCTGGGAGTTTCTCTGGAGGCAGTCCTACTGAAGTGAAAGTGACAGTCTTGTTTAGTGATCTTGTTTAAAGAATTGGGGCACTGAAACCTTTTTCTCCAGCATCAGAGCTGATTTCTGCTGAGACAGTAATCACACCTGGAGTCTGGGGAGGTTTACAGGGCCTGGGTTTCCTTAAAAGCATTTCCTAGTGCTATCATGGGCTTGTATTGTTGCGTGCTTTTTAAAAATAGACTTTCCTGTAGCAGCCAGACACCGCAATATTTACCTAAACAGTATGAGCAAACGGCAATAGGGTTTTGATGGATGAGGTGGGATTTTACTGCAGAAGAGGTTATTTCTACTTTCTTCACTTACAGATGTTGTCACTGCCTGAAAGGAAGAATTCACATAATAAAAAGGCAGTGCAGATGCTGTTTAAATCTGATTTTACTTCAGAAAAGTTGTTGTTTGAACTGCAGCTGGAAGGAAGTGTTGCTCCTTTCAAACACGTAATCTGTGAGCATCTGGAAAAGGAAAAGTAATGGACTCCGAAAACATTCTTTTCAGACAATCATACTGGCTCTGACAAACTGGAGCATGAGTAGCTGGAGAGTGGCCTGGAAGAGAGGGATCTGGCAGTACTGGTTGACAACCAGCTGAACAGGAGACATCAGTGTGCTCAGGTGGCCAAGAAGGCCAATGACATCCTGGCTTTTATCATGAATAGTGTGGCCAGCAGGACTAGGGACATAATTCTCCCCCTGTACTGGGCACTGGTGAGGCCTTCAAGCACTGGGGCAGTTCTAGGCCACTCAGAGATTAAGGGGTTGAAGAAGGTCCAGAAGAGCAAGAAGGCTGGGGAAGGGACTGAAGGGAAAGTGATGAGGAGAGGCTGAGGGAGCTGGGGTTTTTTAGCCTGGAGAAGAAGAGACTCAAGGGGGACCTTCTCCCTCTCTACAACTCCCTGTCATAGTCAGGTTGGGGTTGGGCTCTTCTCCCAGGCAACTAGCTCGAGGATGAGAGAACAGGGCTTGAAGCTGCCAGTGGAGGGTTAGATTGGATTTTAGATAGTCTTTCCTCATGGAAAGTGTGATCAGACCCTGGAAGGGACTGCCCAGGGCAGTGGTGGAGTCCCCATCCCTGGAGGTGTTTAAGCAGGCTGGCTGTGGCCCTTAGTGCCCTGGTCTGGCCAGTGTGGTGATGTTAGGTCATAGTCTGGGATGGATGAGCTTAGAGGGCTTTTCCAGCCTCAGTAATTCTGTAATTATCATTCAGAACAATTGTTCTGCTTCTTGTGTACATTTTTCTTCATAGAAATTATGCATTGGTATTCTTTTCTTTTCTTTACTTTGGGTCATGCATACATGTAGTTATTTTACACGGAAGAGCCATTCTGAAGCCTATGGTAGTCACTGCACTGAAATATTTGACACTCATCCAATTTGATGCAGTCAACCTGTAGCGTTCATAGTTGTGATTAATTCATCGCGTTGCCACACGAGTTCACAAGCACAAAACAAGAAGGAATGAAGATGACTGTCTCTCTTGGCATGTGAGTGTTATGCTTTAGAAACTGAATAGGATCTTTAACTCATGTGTTTTCTGCAGAAAAGTTTAAAATTTAGGTTTAAAAAGTTTAAAAGTGTCTGTCCCCTCTACTCCTCCCCTCTTCTTTCTCGGTGACTTCTCCCTTCTTCTTTGCTTCTCTCCATCTTGGACCATTGGGATCTGTGTTGCTGCCACTGAGAGAGAATGTTATCACTTCTGAGAATGTTTTCGTTCCTCCAGTTGAATAAAATTTATGGTCAGTGGAAAGATTCACCTGGACCTGGAGAGACAGAGTTCTGAACCTTGGAGGTTTGTGAGCATCCAGACTAGTCGTACAATCACCATGGATATTCTGAACGTTTTTAATCTCAGTTAAATGTAAGAGCAGTGTGAGTAAACTCTATGTGTCCATGTCTGTATCTTGTGTGGGGTTTTTCTCTGATGGGGTGTGTGTGTGTGAATTAAAATAGTCTTGGTGCCTTTCTTCTCCTAATGAAGTCGGTTGTTTCAATGCCTGCAGATTCATCAGTGGGTTTGTTAAACCCTCCCTTTTTGTCTGATGCTTTAGATAAAAGCTCTTGGTTATAATACAGTCGGGGTCTGTGACCCAAAACATTAGTGGTGACCCAGGTGGGATGTTTGAGGATCCAGACAAGGACTCACACAACACTCCACTACACTATGCCACTACAGTGAGCCAACCCCCAAGAACACACTACTTTTGCCTTGCATTAATTAATTATTTGCTTGTTTTGTTAGAGAACTTTTCTCAGGCAGTTGAAAAGCTCTTGCAGGCATCCAAAGAGGTGAAAACTCACACCATAAGCCAGGAGTTATATCTTTATATAAGTTTTGCAGACATGACCCTTGGTCAGAAGACCAGCAGATGGACAAATGTTGCCAGAACACATTTTGGAATGAAGCAAAACTCCTTTGGCTCTTGCTGGACTGCTGACCTCAGTGCCATTTATCTACCTATGGACTATGTTCAAAGCCAAACTATTTTAAAGTTTAAATTGCTTGATTTTAACACTGTCCTCTATGTGAGAGAGGGGAACAACAGAAATAAACCTAAAATAAATTAATGAAAACAGTTTTTATGTTCCTTAACCTCCTTGTCTGCACTTCTTTTCACTTATTGTTTACTAGTCTGGCTTCTCAAGAGCTCCACAATACATATTTGTGAAGTGTTTCTACTTAAGCTTCTGATCTCAGCTTTTGCAGAGGAATGTGAGTTGTAAATGCAACCCCCAGACTCTTTCTGTGTCAGCTGGCTTCAACCACAAATACAAAACAGGAGACTTACACAGAAAAAAGCTTTCTGTCCTGGGGGAGACCTCTTATGGCTGGCTCTCCACCACTACTAATAAAGGACTTTTCTTACATCATTTCAGAGGGGAGGCTCCTGATTGTCCCTTTGGGAGACTTCTGTGCAAAATGATGGACTGCTCTGCCAAAAAGAATTGCATGCATTGAATTTCTGCATCTCACTGCCTGCTCCCAGGCCCATTTCTTTTCCTTTTCAAAGAGGTGATAGTGCAATCTGCACACATTAGTTAGTGTTGAGCCTTCACACCAAAACCCATGAGCAGATCTACCAGACTCTGCTCTCTGGAAGAACCTTGCAATAAACTGCAAATGCACTGTCCTGCAAAACACTTTCAGACCACCCCTGGATCCAAGAGGTGACATCTTCAGTTGTGTCCTGTCACAGCACCTGCAGAACCTTTGCTGGATCCTGATGGTTTACTCCATGCTGCCTGTATGCAGCAAGGCACCTGCAAATGTCTTTCCAAGAATACCCATCGAGTCATCAATGTGGGGATGATAATAAACCAGGAACTGCAGCCTGAGAAATATTGTATTCTCCCCTGCTTTTGGCATCGTTCAACATCACGACGTCAGCAGAGACAGGAAGTCTGTCTTTGTATTGAAAGGTCAGAGATCAAGTATTGTAACTTCAAATTTTAAATTATCATTGTAAAAGCACGTTTTTTACTGTTTTGTTCATTCCAGAATGTAATTACCTTTCCTATCCAGAGCTGAATGGACACGCTAGGTGGTAAAGACTGTCTTTTGTTAGCAGAGGCATACTCTATAAGCCATTGTGTTGTTAATTTTGCAGTTATCTTGGCTTCCTTAATATCATTTAGTGATTCCTTCTCCTTACCGGTACCTTATTCAGCTTCATTCCGTTTCATTTTAAGCCTCCATTGATGTTGAGGATTTAATGTAGGGTTTTTTATCATACTGTGCAAAATGCTGATGGAATCTTTGTGCAGACTCTTTGGCGACAGAAGAAGGTTATTATTATCGTCTCCTTTATACTGCATCGCCAGCAATCTATGCACATGCTTTGTAGCCACCTACTTTGCACCAGAGCATGAAGAATTCATTTTGTTTTATTCCCTACAAAAGCACCTTTAAAAAGATGTGTCTTCATAATTGTTCCTTTTCAAAATGTGCGCATGCATAATGCAGTGCTTTTCAAAGGGCCGTGAATGATTTGCTCCAATTATAGAGACCTTCTTACTCAGGCTGCCTCTTAGCTCAAAGGTGAAACCAGCTAGGATGAATCAAACTGGCTGGAATCTAGAAAGGAAAGAATTTAATTCACTGAGGGTAGTGACAAAAGAGCCCCATCCGCAGCCCATATCTGTCACCCAGTTGCTCCATATCTGGCCTTTTCCAGGACGGTAAACCCACCTCAACTACATATTTTTTACTCAAATCCACACAATTCTCAATCTGCAAAGTGTTTTCCAGCCATGCAGCTGTTCCAGATTTACACATGGATAGCAGCTGGATATTAAGGCATAGTTGTGAAATCCACATCTCATCCATATGCTCATCTGTATGAAGGAAAGGATTCTGTCTTTAAAAAAGGATTAAATCAAACTAATTAAAGAAACCAGCAGAAGACTGAAAATAGCCTCTAGCAGTCTATTTGCTCATTATACTCCCCATTTTTGTAAATTCACTTTGCAGTCAGGACACATGGGGCTCAAATAATTTTCTGTTGTTATGTCTTCCCTGAAAAAATAAAGAGCCAGCAAACCGCATTCCTGAAAACCCCAAAATCCAGGCTGGCCATCTTAAACCACCACCATGTTCACCCAGTATAACTTGGAAAACGACTAGGAGCTTCCTACTGTGTCTGTCTCTAGATACTGTTCTTCTGAGGATATTGTCAGGCAGGATATAGAAAGTCCCCGCCAAACAAAGCAGGTTGAAATGAAGCAAAAGGATCCAAAAAAAAGCTATGAAAGAAACCTTCTGTAAAATCAGAAAGACCTGTCAGCCAAATGAAATCACTTTTTTCTTCTTTAATTCTCCTTTATTAAGACATTTTTTTCTATTCCACTCCTGTTGAACTTCTGTGACACTCAAACTTGCTGTTTGGGTGTGAGTTGGTTGGGAAGTGCAATTGAAGCATTACATCCGCTGAAGCTGGAGGCACATCCATACTGAAGAAAATCCATATTTTTGTAAACTCCACACACACATAGCACATTCTAAAACCAGAGCCCTCCTATCAGCAGCCCTGCTCCTCCTACCTGTGTTAGAAATAGTGCTCTGAGAGCAAATCTCTGATACAAATTAAATAGAGTTTCCAATTTTACAGAAAGTCACAACGATGCAGTGAGAACTATTTCCAGAATCACAAAATTATTGAGACTGGAAAAGCTCTCTGAGTCAACAAGCCCAGCCCATGACCTAACATCACTACATCCACCAAAACAGGGTACTAAGGGCCACAGCCAGTCGGTCCTTCAACACCTCCAGGGGTGAGGACTGCACCACTGTCGTGGGTAGTCCATTCGAAGGTGGATAACCACTGGGAGCTGCTGCAGGTTCTCACAACAGAAGATCTGTAGGACTGTGTGGTTTTAAAACCTTCCTGTGTGTAATTTCATAGCAAACATCTAACATTCCACATTCACTTGAGGTGGAAATACAGAATCACAGAATTATTGAGGCTAGAAAAGCCCTCTGAGCTTATCCAACCCATGACCTAACATCACCACATCGGCCAGACCAGAGCTCTAAGGGCCACAGTCAGTCTGTCCTTAAACACCTCCACACCTCCAGGGATGGCAACTCCACCACTGCACTGGGCAGTCCATTCTAGACTCTGATCACACTTTCCATGAGGAAAAGCTTCCTAATATCCAACCTAACCCACCCCTGGCAGCTTCAAGTCCTGCCTTCTCATCCTGTCACTAGTTGTCTGGGAGAAGAGCCTGACCCCCACCTGACTACAATCTCCTTTCAGGTTGTTGCAGAGAGGGAGAAGGTTCCCCCTGAGTTTCCTCCAAGCTAAGCAACCACAGCTTCCTCAGCCTCTCCTCATCAGACTCTCTCTCTAAATGAACAGCAGTAATTAATATCATTGATCTATAATGAACAGCAGCAATATGGGACAAATGCATAGAGTCAAAAGTCACTGTTGGGGAGCTGTGGAAGGGAGAGAGGCATAAATAACACAGTGAGAGCTTTAGAAGTGTTCACATATTGATGTAGAAAATGATACAGGAACCAGATACACCTCCCAGAAGAAGGAATCAAGTATGAGTTGCACCTATAAAGAGGATTTTCTCATTTTGAAGGCTTAGAGTTACACTTTGGGGTGTCAAACAAAATAAATCAAGAAGGGATTTCAAAGAATCTGTTTCTGTAGGAGCAAAGATAACGATCTGATTTTAATTTACACCTTCAATAACTTTCAAAATGAAGCATCAAATACAAAACTACAAAGGTGGGAGTGGTGGTTTGTGGGGCTTTTGTTTATTTTAGAAAGGACTTCTTCTATTCTTTCTCCCAGTTTGGACCACAGACGAGTCTCATGGGATTTGCTTTCAAATATAAGAGAGATATTCAGGCTTTCAGATTTCATTACCACTTTCATAGATTCATAGTATGGTTGAGGTTGGAAGGGACCTTCAAGATCATCTAGTTCCAACCCCCTTGCCATTAGCCCTCTAGACCAGGTTGCCCAAGGCCCCATCCAATCTGGCCTTGAACACTTCCAGGGATGGGGCAGCCACTACCTCCCTGGGCAACCTGTTCCAGTGTCTCAGCATCTTAACTTCATCATTAAGAACTTCCTTCTGACTTTTAAGTCAGAAGTTAAGTTTAAGTTAAGGTTTTTTAACCTGTTTTTAACCCGTTTCTAAGAACCAGTGTTGCAATTATTCATTTTGCCAAGGGTTGTCTTGGAACACTGCAAATAACACTGGAAAAATCTGGGCAAAGTGTTCATTTTCTTTCTGGAGGGAACATGAGTTATTTAAATATTATTTGTTTAACAAATTTCTTGGGATGGGGCTTGATCTTTTGAATAGAGATGTTTTAGAGCTAGAAATTACTCTGTGCTGGCCAAGAGGCAGCAGTTATGGTCAGGTGTCTGCATCAACTTCCTTTGCTTTGTGCTCAAGGACATGGGTTAGGGAAGAAATGACTCATTTTGTATCCTGGCTATGCATTTCACATCACTGTACCTCACAGCAAAGAGTAATCAATCTCGTGGGGACAGGATGAGCTGTTACCATGGCAGCTGCCTGGTTGACCATTCCCAGTAAGGGCTCGTGGCTACAATCCAGCAGGTCAGAGCCAGCACCTGAAATTTCTGTGCTTTCCTCTGCCGGTGCCTGTCACCTCAAGTGGTCATTGCTCACATCTCTGTGCACACATCTTACTGAATTGTAGCAGCTTAAAGGTATCAACAGTAATCTTCTTTATATCTGGATGCTGGCATCTATATTTATGCATTATGTGCCACTGGCATATGCCAATAGCATTTGTTCTCTATCTTTTGCAAATAGAGGTTCAATTGCTACATTTCCTTTCCTCACCAGTCACAAGCAGGTTTCATTCCAAACACATGTCTGAGGATGTCCTGTGTGAAATCCTGCTCTCAGGCAGATGGGGTATCCAGTCACTGCAAAGGGATCCCACCTGGAGTCTTGTCCCCAGTTCTGGAGATCCCAACATTAGAAGGACACACAGGTGCTGGAATGTGTCCAGAGGAGAACAACTCAAATGATCAGAGGGCTGTAGCACTTCCTCGCTGAGGACAGGCTGAACAAGTTGGGGTTGTTGAGCCTGGAGAAGAGGAGGCTCCCAGGTGACTTAGCAGCTTTCCAATATCTGAAGGGGGCTGCAGGAATGCTGGGATAGGGCTTTCGATACAGGTGCATAGCAAGAGGACAAGGAGAAAGGGTTATAGACTTGAAGAGGGCAGATTTAGGTTGGACATTAGTTAAAAAATCTTTCCCGTGAGGGAGCTGGGATGCTGGAACAGGTTTCCCAAGAATGTTGTGGCTGCTCCATCCTTGGAAGTGTTCAATGCCAGGTTGGATGGGGCCCTCAGTGACCTAATCTAGTGAAAGTGTCCCTGCCTATGCAGCGGGGTTAAAACTAGATGACCTTTAAGGTCCCTTCCAACCATGGCCATCCTATGATTCTATGAAATAGGCTGGGTAGGGGTTCCCAGACTGCATATGAAAACCACCTGCCTAAAAGGATTAGCGGTATGTTGTGGATTAATGAGGGGTTTTGTATCCCTTTTCTTGAATTTTCAAAAGCAAAAGTACAGACAAAATGAGAATTTAGCATCTTTTAATGTTTAGTTATTGTGTACTTGTTTTTTGCACACAGTAAGAAAACACTTGTCCGGATTTTCAGAGTCAACTTATTTCTCTGCCTGTACTTTTTGCCACAAGTTGTTTAGGGTGGCTGAAAATTAACTCATATTTCAGCTGTTGTTCATTGTATCATCAGTTAACGGGATAAGTGAAAACCAGGGCATTCAGCTGTGAGCATCTGCTAGCTAGCAGCAGACAAGCAGTTCTCAACAAGAAGTTCATGTCATTAATTTCTTATCATTCATTAAATATCCCCACACAGATGATGGGGTTTACTCACCTGAATTGTTTTAGCAACCAGAGGTATTTTCTGGTTATCCTGTGGACAGCCTGGAAGTGGAATTCTTAGCATGTTATATTTCTCAAGTTATGCTTGACCTTTTGATTTCTTATTCTTTGCTTTACTCTGGTTTTATTGCTATAAGTATCCCACCGGCATCTTCACCGATTGTGATTTGTCTGCCTGGCCTGCATACGGTTAGACCAGCTGCTCACAAGTGGCATGAGCTGCCGCAGTATCACCCATGGATGGAAGGCCCTGAAAGGCTGCAGATGGGATTCTTGCTGTCCCATCAGCTGAAGATTGCAGCTACCTGTGGCATGTTTTGACATTAAAAAATGCCAAGCACCTGTGCTAGCTGCTAGCATCTGTCACTGCAGCACTAGCGGAGGCAGCTTGTGCTCTGACATACTGGCTCACACCAGGAAAACTGCTCAAAGTCTTGTCTTTCCTTTCCAGAGCTTCACCTTTGCTGCTGTGTTCAAAACATGCAGAGGCACCAGGTGCTATGGAGGTTCTATTTGCCTTCTGCAACCTGCTGCTGAGATTTTATAGTGCTTTATGTCAGTGATTCTATCTGCTGCTGAGCCAGAAGTGGGGTTAGGGGGGTACTTGAAAAGCTACATAGTCAAGGATTCTCAAGCGTCATGCTTAGATACCAGCATGAGTCCCCACATGGCAGTGCAGGTGATTGCCGTGGTCCTGTATGATACTGCCTGAGAAAAGTCACAGTTATGTTTCACATTGGGAGATGCAGACTGTTAAACATGGCTGGAGTCTGTGGCTCCAAATAGGAAGGGGGCGTGTTTGCAGGGTCTGATGGAGTAATAGTTCCTGCTCTCCTGCTGAGCTGTGCAACAGCTCTGTGTCAGCTTCTCATGCTCAGTTCTGGAAGAAGCATTAGTCCTGTTGTCTGGTGGGAATCACTGCCCAGCACTTCCCCAGCCCTTGCTCCTTTGGCCTCACGTGTATTGTAGCCCTGCCAGAAGTCCTGATAGTGCTTTCTGACAGGACTCTTTGTAATGATTTCTTTTGCTGTGTCTCTGTGCCAAGCTGCTTAACCAGCCTTAACTCTTCAGAATTAGTCTTCCTTGCATGAATTTCTCTTCTGTGGTGTTTTATAGACAACTCAGTTAAGAAGCCAGAATAATTGCTTATTTATAGGAAACAGTGTGCCCTCCCTTTGGAATCTGTGCTGTTTATTAGCTTGAGTCTCACTCTGAATTCTCTTGATGGATCTCCACATGATGTGATTGAGAAGGATTTTGCAGGTGAGCAAAATTTCAGGTAGGTCTGGCGCACATACATGTGCTTATCTTGAGATGGAAATCCATGGATTGCCATAGAATTATTGAAGGACAGGGTCTGTAATATGTTATCACTACCTCTAAAGACTTGATAGACTGTATACCTACACAGAAGACAGCTTGTAGGTAGATTGTGCATGAGACCATTAGCATTCATGATGCTAGTACATGTGGCCATGAGGTTCTTGCCCCTGGGTGGTGCTTATCTCCTGTTTCAGGCAGCATGTGATGTGATGTGATGTGATTCTTCTCTTGGGGCTGGTTCTCATTCAGAAGATGCTTTGTTTGTGGTGCAGGCAGGCTCTTTTGATAGTGTGGCAACATGGTCCTACTCACAATGTCATGGAGTTCTTTTAACATGTCCAAAGAATCAGAATCACAGAATCTCTTCTGTTGGAAAAGACCTTTAAGATCATGAAGTCCAACCTTTGACCCAGCACTGCCAGGTCACTGCTAAGTCTTGTCCCTAAGAATAAATCACAGAAGAAAGGCAGCATTTACTCATCAAAGCAAATATTGAGGAAATTCCTTTGCAAATAGGACTCTTTGATGCTGACAAGGCAGTCACTGTAGGGCTATATTGTGCTGGCTTCAGCTGTGCAACACTAGAACTTGAAACATTGCAATTCTTTTAGTGTAGGAGGCTATAAAACAGACATGGCCATAAAAGAGAGACTTTTCCATGAAGTAGATTAAGGAACACCTTTGATGCTTTCATTCAAAGAATGCCTCTTCCATAAGGTGAGCATTAACAAGACAGTAGTGTCACATTTTCATGACAAGGTTGCTAACAGAACAGATCATTAGAGAGAAAAGGATCAAAGCTACTTCCACATGGTACATACCAGGCAGACATGTGGCCTTGACAAAGAAAGCTAAAGTAGCAAACTTCACATGAAGGGAAGCTCATTCCTCCTGTCTTTCTCTCCTTGGCAATTTCCTTTCAGTCAGTCATAAACTTCCTGAATTTTAGAAGAGTTTTGTTGTAACCCACCTGAAAGGTTGATGTAACACTGATGAGAGACTTAGACATCAGAAGGGAGGGTGGTTCTTATTCACTGTTAGTGGGCAAGACCCAAATGCCACATTAAAGAATTAAGTGTTTAATTCTTACTGGTTTTTTCAGGTCTTCTTGGTCTGGAATTGCCTTTTTTCTTTTTTAATAAGGAAGATTTACTCATCTAACAAAAGACAGAATTAATTCACTAAGCACAGGTCAAAAAATGCTTCTAGCCAATGCAGTAAAACATAAAGTTTCTGAAATGATTTTCAGAATACACTGTTATTAAGAACTAAGCTACAGTTAATCTAAATCGAAAATTAAGTTAATTTAATGTACAGAAGTATAGCTCTTCTCTGTTCTGTGAGCCCCTTGTACTGGTAGAATATCGATTTCTTGCAGGAAGAGGATGTCTAATGGAGAGCACAGTGGCATAGGGAGCACTTAGATCCTGCTCACAGGGTATTCTGCAGGCACAAATGGCCCTTACACTGCTTTATAGAATCTGTTGAATCTTCTGGATTATCATTAATCACATTCATCCTTAAGAGCGATTGGCTCCTTGTGTATCTCAAAGAAAGCAAGTGAGAGCTGCACTGGAATTAAATATCATACAATAAATTTGTCAGACATGTAGCCAAAGCACTTCTCCAACTTTTCACAGATACTCCAGCAAGTCTGAAGTGTTTGACAGAAAAGAATAGGCAAGGGCAACAATGATTGATCCATGTTTTCAAAAAAAAAATTGAAGCCATATTTCCACCGGGGGGTTCATGCAGACATTGATATATTTATTGTGAAGGAGCCCACAAGCGCCAGCCTTTGCATCACTAAAAATGTAACGCACTGCAAGAATTTACAGCTGTAATGTAAGATTCATAGCCACTCTCTTTATTTATTGGGAAAATCTCTCGCGGCTGAGTAAAGACATAAATATGAAATTAAATCACCAAACCTGCTTTGAACTAGTGCTAAGGGTACTCCTATTTACAGGGCCAGTACAATGTAAAACTAATGTTGGAACCCAATTGAGATGAATAGTTTTTATTTACTCATCCATTATGTCAAGCATCACTTTATGGTGAATATGTAAAATCACAGATTACTGGAGGGTATTTGCTGCATAAGCATAGCAGGAGGACTCAAGGACAGCACGTTAGACAAAGAGACACCCGTGAATTTCTGTCATTATGATTTATAGGGCTTGTGTCACTGTAAAATTATTTTTGTATTTTATTTTACCAGTGCATAGCACGAGAGGACTATATATGAGCTTGAAAAATGGTCTCATAAACAACAGGCTGTCACATGAGTTCTTTGAGTTCATAGATATGGCTATGGGTGCCTATATTAGGTTAATATTGTTTCTCCTTTCGGGTCACTGCAGATACTTTAAGTGCCTGAGATACTGTAATATTCCCATGCCACGTTATGCGCTCATGTGAGGCTTTTTCGCTTTTCTCACTTCTTTCTGCTAGGATATCTTGTAGTCAACTAGTGACAGGATGAGAGGGCAGGGCCTGAAGCTGTGACTGGGGAGGGTTAGGTTGGTTGTTAGGAAGCCCTTCCTCATGGCAAGGGTGATCAGACCCTGGAATGGACTGCCCAGGGCAGTGGTGGAATCCCCCATTCCTGGAGGTGTTTAAGGCAGACTAGATGTGGCCCTTAGGGCTCGGGTGTGGCTGATGTGGTGATGTTAGGTCATGGGCTGGGCTTTTCCACCCTCAGTGATTCTGTGAAATGTGAAGCTAGGAAATGCAAATCCGAATGTTCCTGGAGCATCATGAAGTGTGCTATAGCACATGGGTTCATGTCTGTTCGGGGAAAAAAATGAGACAAGAGTTGCTTTTTGGCAAGCAGCCAACTTGAATTCATTTAGATGTATCACTGAATAGTTTGGGAAGGGACCTTCAAAGCTCGTCTAGTCCAAACTCCCTGCAGTAAGCCAGATCTTCTTTAGCTGGATCTTGTCACTCAGATCTTCATCCAGCCTGACCTGGAATCTTCCCAAGGATGGGACATCTACAACCTCCTTGGACAACCTGGACTAGACTTTTGGTATCTTATGTCTAGTCTGAATCTCTTTTAGTTGAAAACCATCACTCCTTGCCCTGTCACACCAGGCCCTGCTAACAGACACTGGCCAAGGACGATGGCTGAGCAGACCAGCTTTACCCCTTTAGAAGCCAGAGGAAAAGTACAAAAGACAAAACATCCCCAAGTGCGGGTGTTGTTAATGTTTTGGATCACAATGATCCACAGTCTCTATGTAGTAATTTTTCATCACTAGATCTTATAGCTCTTTATCTCAATTTTGCAGGTTGCAAAACTGATTAATTACAGTAGCAGCATTAGTATAATTAGTGCTGATTATTCTCTGAGCTTTCTCCTCTTTAATCATTCCACTTCTGAACCTGTTAATTGGAACTAAATCCCTATTTATCAAATAGTGTAGGTTTTAGCATCTGAAGAGAGTGGATTTTGCTGAAGTCTTTCCACCTTGAACTGAAGCATTGTTATAAAGGCTCTGAATATTTCTGTGGGATTATGCTGATTATAACCAGATTAGGATGTGGCCTTTTTTAATATCATTTGAGCTCTAGGAGATCTGAATGTTTTGGAAGGGGGCAGGGGGAAAGAGGTCACATTGGCTCGAAGTGTTGGCAGTTTGAAGTGATGGGTTTAGACTATTCAAGATGTAGAACAACTACAACAAAGGATTGACTGAGCAGTTCAAAAAATTACAAGGTAACTTTGCCCTCGTCTTCTGGACTTCATGCCAAGACCTTCCCTATTGGGGCTTTTTGCTTTTTTTTTGCTTTTCAGTGCTCAAACAGGAGGAGGCCAAAACAGGGATCTGCTCCCAGGGCACCAAAGCCTGGGAAACAGGTAAAATGCTGCTTCCTGTTATTTGTCAGGTTTGAGGGAGCTTTTTATTGAACTTGTTATATCAAATTTATATGTTATATCAATATAATATGTATTTGTATGTGTCATATCAACTTTTAAACATTTTTTTCCTACTGCTGCTGCCATCTTTGACTGCCCAATCAATAGAGAATGATGATCAGCCTGAGGTGGGAAAAACTACCTGTTGCTATCAACCTATCAAAGCAGCAATGTAATGCTCAGTAATTATGGGTTCCAACCACTTTGTCTCTTAGGAGCTTTTTTCCTTCAACATTTTGTTAACTGCAGCAATTCTTCTTAAGGAGAAAAAGTCACATCTTGGTCCCATGGTGCCTTGTGAAATATTCTGCTGTACATAGTCATCTGAATCACTCACTGGACTTACCTTGCTCAGTTCAAATGCATTTGGACTTTCTTTTAAGCTGATGTTTAAGCTAGTCTCGTGATTCTACCACTAAAGGCATGCTTCCTCTTCCCTCATATGATAAAAAAAACCAACCATTTTTATATGGTGACTCATCTCCTCAATTTAGCATTGCCATATGCTGTTGATTGCTTATTTAAATTACGTTAATACAAAAAGTCAACACTTGGTTTCAGTGGTACTGGGGGTGTGTGCATTAATTGTAATATATGGTGTTTGACTGCATTTGCTGGAGATTTAGCATGCATTAATTTTATTAGAGCAGAAATACTTGCCTGGTGAACAAGTTTATAGCAAGAAGGCAAAATTAATCTCTAGACTTACGGGATTTTTATTAAAAGACAAAATGGTACCACTCCCCCCCTCTCAAGTAGTTTTCAACCATTTGCCTTAAACTTGTTGTTCACATGCCATCAACCAAAATCACAGAATCACAGAATTACTGAGGCTGGAAAAGCCCTCTGAGCACATCCAGCTCAGCCCATGACCTAACATTACAACATCGACCAGACCAGAGCTCTAACATGTCCAGTCTTTTCTTAAACACCTCCAGGTACAAGGACTCCACCAGTGCACCGGGAAGTCCATTCCAATGTCTAACCACACATTCTGCCAGGAAGTGCTTCTTAACATCTAACCTAAACCTCTCCTGGCACAGCTTCAGGCCCTGCTCTCTCATCCTATCACTAGTTGCCTGGGAGAAGACCCCCAACCTCCACCTGTCTGTAATTTCCCTTTGGGTAGTTATAGAGTGTCATGAGATCCCCCCAGATCTCCTCCAAGTTAAACAACTTCAGCTCCCTCAGCCTCTCTTCTCAGACTTTCCCTCTAGTTCCTTCACCAGCTTCATTGCTCATTGCTCTCCTCTGGACACGCTCCAGTACCTCAAAATCTTTCTTGAAGCAAGGGGCCAAGAACTGTCTCCAGGACTTGAGGGGGGCCTCATCAATGTCCAGTACAAGGGAAGAATTACATCCGTAGCCCTGCTGGCCACACTATTCCTGATCCAAGCCAGAATGCCATTGGCCTTTCATGCCACCTTAGCAACCTGCTGGCTTATATTTAGCCAGTTGTTGACAAGTGCTGCCAGGCCCTTCTCCAGCCACTCATCCCCCAGTCCGTAGCTCTGCTGGGAGTTATTGTGGCCAAATTGTAGGACCCTGCACTTGGTCCTGTTAACCTCATCCTGTTGGCCTCAGCTCATTGACCCAGCCTGTCCAGATCTCTGTACAGCATCTTCCTCCTATCCAACAGATTGACACTCCCCCTCAACTTGGTGTCATCCGTGAATTTACTAAGAATAGATTCAATCCCTTCATNGCCTTGTACCTGCCGCTCAATGGCACTCAGGATGATCTGCTCCATACTGTGGCCAGGCATTGAGGTCAGACTGACAGGACTGTATTTCCACAGATCCTTTTTCCAACCCTTCTTATAGATGGGCACCATATTGTCCAACCTCCAGTCATCTGACACCTCTCCAGTTATCCAGAACTGGTGATAAATGATGGAGAGTGGCCTAGCTAGCTCTTGCACCAACTCCTTAAGCACCCTGGGATGAATCCCATCCGGACCCATACACTTATTAGGATCTAAGTGGCACAGCAGGTCACTAACTACTTCCTTCTGGATTACAGGAGGGATATTCTGCTCACCTTCCCTGTCTACCAACTCAGGAGCCCAGCTATCCTGAGGATGGCCAAGCTTTTTGTTAAAGACTGAGGCAAAGAGGGTGTTAAGTACCTCAGCCTTTTCCCTGTCTTCAGTTCTTCTCATATTCCAGTTGCCTGAATAGGCCAGTTTGCCCCA
>VZRI01008990.1:5726-25558 GCA_013397515.1 Upupa epops
GAGCAGTCAGAGCTTGGAAGAGGCTGCCCAGGGAGGGGGTTGAGCCTCCATCCCTGGAGAGGTTTAAAAATCATTTAGATATGGTGCTGAGAGATCTGGTTTACAGGTGAACTTTGTAGATTAGGGTTAATGGTTGGTCTCAAGGATCCTCATAGTCTTTTCCAACCTGAATGACTCATGATTAACAAGAACTAATCACATCACTGAGCAGACACTTGTCATGAATTGATGCACCAGAGGAGAGCACATACATGTAAGTAGGGGCTTTGCATTGTCACCTTCATCAGTTGCTGGGATAAGTTGCTTTCTTGATGCCAGGCTGCCACATTTTTTTGCTTTTGAATACCCCAAAGATCTGGCACTGTCACCTGAGCCTGGCCCAGGGTGGCATCACAGCCTGCATTGTCAAGGGGCGACCCGCACATGTCTGCACCTTCTTGTGTAAGAACCTCTGGAACAACATCAGTGATGGGTAACATGGTTCTGCAGGCCTACCATGGCACTGTCATAGCCCATTGCTTCTCACAGATTGCACAGAGCATTCACATGCCTCACAGAAGTGTTGAGGGGTCTAAGTCTCCTGGTATCTGAAGTCAAGATGCCCAGATCTTGCATTCAGGGGCCTCCTGTGTGTTGCTTGAAACGAAGATGTGATTATTCCATGGGACAGGCTGGGCACAGATCGTGTTCTGGAGAGGCTGTGTGCCATGTGCACACACACACCCTGTGGAAGAGGAGAGGGAACAGGGGAACACCCTGTGGACAGCTTTCTCTTCAGCAGGAGGGGCTGAGCTCCCAGTGTGCTCCAGATAAGACTGTGCTCCTTAGCAGCTGCCTGCTTTTGTCTGTGTTCACACCCCTGCTCACTCCCTGATAAGAAGCCTGTGCCCTTTGCCTCTCTCTTTCCCTTCATCTTCACTGGAAAAGGAGTCATTGTTCTTCCTTCCTCACCTATCAAGGTTGTTGAAGAATTTCTGCACTCCTCAGCCCCACTGCACCTTCATGAGGTACTGCTGATGTTCAGGCTTGGAGCTGGAGAGCAAATCTCAGCTCCGGGTGCTTCAGGATCCTCAACCCTTCTTTTCATACCTTCTAGTGAAATGGAGGTCAGTTCTGTGGCCAAAACTTTCTGTCCAAAATGAAAACACATTATTTCACTGTGTTTCAATATTTGAGAGGCTGCTCTGTGGTGTGTTCCCTTTGTTTCAGCTAGGTTCTCAGATAAGTAATCTCTTTTGAGACCTGATAAATGTAAGAGAAATGAAGGAAGTAATTTAATACCCTTTCTATAGCTAAGGAGTTCAAAGGGTTTGCATGGTACCAAGAAGATACCACTCAAACCAATTCGTGTTCCCATGAACCAACAATAAGGAAGGTGAAAATGATCCCAAGTGCAACAGCTTGAGGCTGTGACTATCAGATGGAGAGTGGCTGGAGACACCCAAAGTCCCTAGAAAAGACCAAAGTTTACATCTCCAGGGCTGCAGTTATCTCCCTTTGTGCTAACCCATCTCTGCCCTTTGATGGAGTAGGCCACAGGAGGAAAGTCTGTGTGGGTGGGAGGACACAGAGATTTTTTCTTCCCAGTGAGGGTAACGGGGCACTGGAGGGGGCTGCCCGGGGGGGTTGTGGAGTCTCCTTTTCTGGAGACATTTGAAACCCACCTGGACCTGGTCTGGGTGATCCTGCTGTGGCAGGGGGGTTGGACTAGATGATCTTTTGAGGTCCCTTCCAATCCCTGATGATTCTATGATTCTATGCAGTTTTTAGATCTAAACCCAAATTTTTATAAAAGTGCTGGTCTAGGCAAAGAGCTAACTACATGCTGTGGACTGTTAGCCCTTGCTGGGTTGTGCTGGAGAAAGTTCTTGAGAGATAGACTCTGCTCCAGCCTCCTGTGCTGCTCGGGGACAGAGGTGTGCAAATAAAAGGCAGGGTCAAGAATGGTTTGGGTGTCACTCAGGGTGCTGGAATTTATCTTCAGGTTGCTCAAGTCTTTTCTCATCCCTTTAGGGGGAAATGGAAGGCAGCTCTGGGGAAAAAAGAAAAAGCCATTCTAAAAGAAAACTCAAAAGGCATCAGTGGCAAAAAATGGACAAACTGTTCTAACTTCCCAGGAATGATTTCCTCTGAGGCACCCTTGTCTCCCTTACAAAAATTTACAATCCTCAGTATAAACTCAAGTACAGGTTTGTTGTAGCCTAGATTCCAGGTTTCTTTGTGCATTCACTGGAATATTTTCCCACTCAGGAGTTGATGGGGACCAAAGGAACCAGATTTTTGAAGAATAATGTTTGATTTCACACCCTCCTGCCCTGGGAACAGAAGACAACACCATCCATTTCATCCAAGATAATACATGTTCTCCTGGGTCAGACTGCGGCTTCATGTATTACAGGGCTCTGCCTCTCAGAGTTCAGGTTAAAGGAAGAACCTTTTCCCCTCGTCTTCCAAAGGCAGTTTTTCCATCTTCTTCAGAGTTCCCATTACCTTTTTCTGTCTTGGAGTCAATCACTCTCACTCTGCACTTAACCACGGAAGCCTGCTGCCATTTAGGGAACAGAGTACTACCAGGACAGTTCTTAGCGCTCTGACAGTATTTCAGCTCCTTTTGGGAAATCCAGGGTCTAAAATGGCATTTATTCGCCAAGACGAGATACTCCAAGATAGAGTGCTTCTTTTTGGGGTCTTTGTTTTGGTGAGTTGACCTTGTCCTACATGTAGGAGCATTACTTGTTCAGGCTTCTGCTTCCCAGCACTCACAGAGACCATACACTGCCTTGTGCTGCACACACCCAATTCATGCAAAGTTACTAGTGCCAACGATGCCCCTAGAAAACACTGAAATGAGACCTGGTCTAGTCTTTCAGCATCCTTTGCTGATGATATCAGAAACACTTTTTGGCAGATTGTGCTGTCCCCAGAAGACCTCTGATGCCCCTAGGGAGGTTATCAATTCATCAATGACCAACAGGAACTGTCAGAAGTGACCACCCCTAGCAAACCAGCCAGCACCCCATGAGCTTTCTTGGTGCTGCTGTGAGCCACAGATGCATGTGTCAGGCACAAGCTGGTGACAGGGAAGTGAGGAGCAAAGGAGAGGAGAATTCAAAGGACACCTGAGTGGTGTACTGCACATGTAGAACAGCCACTGTGAACAGACCACAAAGTTGTTAAGGTCTTGTTGGGGAACCCAGGTTGTAGGGGCCCTGAGGACACTAATCAGCCCTTTGTGCCTTGTCACCTGGGTTCCTTACTCACACACACGGGTCCAGCTCAGACACGGAGCTTTGGTCCTGGCCTGCCTACACTGCTGCACTGCAGCCATGGCCACAGCCCTGCTTGGTCACCCCAGATGAGGAGGTCCCTTTTGGGTATGCTGGTAGTGCTGGGGGCTCAGCCTTGGCTCTCAGAAAGACCATGGGTGCAGCTCAGCCAGGACAGGAGGCCACTGAATCCTGCCCTGACCTGTAAGCATTTCTGGCAGCCTCACTGCTCTTTTGTTGTCTCTTAAGTGAATTTGTTTTAAAACCTCCACATTACTTTTGTATTTTAATATACTCTGAGAATGCAGAGAAACAGTCCCCTGGTCTCATTTGTCTCCTGTTAGTGTTAATCTAATAAGGGTTACAGATGGATCTGCCTATGACAGATGAAATTGAAGTCTCAGAGAAACCGAGGCAAAACCACATGAGTAGAAAACAGTGTCTGGCATTTCTAAATGTATGTTCTGTTTTCCCCAGCTACCTGTTATCTTCACTTAGGAGAGCGGATGCATGAAATACAGTTTCTTGAGTGCACTTTGACATTCTCCTCTAACAAACTTTGCTCTGAAGACAGGAGACCATTTTTCAGCTCTCTAGGACTGGAGCCCAATACTCTTCATAGCCCCAGCAGCATCTGGGCTCAGACCCACATGTACAAAGCGGCAGCAATGGGCTGCATTGTAGAGGAGTTTGTCCAGAATGGGACAGCTTGTCTGTATCCTCTCTTTGCTCTCAGGCTACTCATGGCAAGGGAGGAGTGTTTTTTGCTACCTCTTCATGTCCAGCAACCTTTGAAAAAGATTTTAGCTTGTACATCCAAAGGAAGAGGGTTAAACGTAGCTTAGACCTCAGAGAAGTCATTTCTCTTTGTCAACGACACCTTTAATCTGTCATTCTTATGTTTAAAATGTTTCTTACAGCTACCTGAAAGAATATGAATAATCCTCTGGTATTTCTATAACCTTCTACTGACCCACTTGCTATTTTTACCTGAGTGCTTCATCTTTCTTGGCTGATGTGGATTACCAGGGCTATAATAGTCAGGGGTTCCCAACTCGCTCAGCCGGGGGCAGTCCTGTTACGCTGACACCAGTGCGGAAACAGGAGATCTTCCTTGCTTGCTTTTTAAGTGGGAAACATTCTGCCATGTCCCTGATGCTGGATTTGCACAGCATCCAAGTTGGCAGCCACTCTGGTCGACTCTGATCCTCCTTTCCCTGATCCTCTGTGTCAAGTACGATGTAAAACCATGTTCCTGTGGCTTGTAGTGACCACCCTACAGTACAACCTGCTCTCAGCAGCACTGGGGGAGATGATGGAAGGCTGTCCATCATCTGCTAAGTAAATGCTGCTCACTTGTATGATAGAGACAGAGACCTTCAGACTACCTGCAGTCCACGGTGTGGAGATAGTGGTGCTTACTGGGTTTGGGGATGTGACTTCACTGTTCAGTGTTAGGACATTTGTGTAGCTGGACAGAGAATTGGATATCAGCTGAGGATTTTGTGGAGGAGTTGCCTAGCACGAGAGATTGAAAGACACTTCCCAGCAATCCTGACTCCAGGACACACCTGGGAGATGAGACACATGGTCTATGTCCCTTTCATCAGGTAAAAGACGGGAATCCACTGTTAGTCAGGAAGAAACCTAACCACTGAGCTGTTCAGGCAGGATGGTGGAGACTTTGTGTGGCAAATGGCACCTAAATTCCTTTGGGATCATGACTGACCCTGTTCTCACAGATTCCTACCATATAAGGCTTGCTCAAGCTCAGCTTCACATTGTTTGCAAACCTGTCTCTGAGGTGTGTGTCCGCTTTCATTGCCCACTGACAGGGCACCTGACCCAGGCTGGAGCCTCCAAAGGGTGTTGGATATGGCATATGCTGAATTCCCCCCATCATGGTATAACAGCTGGTCTCCTGCATTTTCTAGTGACTAAGCAGCTTTACACTGGCTACACTGGTGACCTTCAGCTTAAGAAAATACCAGTTGTGAGCTCTGCAATGGCCCTGTTGTGGCAAATAGTGAAGGGTATGAGATATGGAGGACAACTTCACTGTGCAAATGCCCGTACCTGGTGTCAGCCCTGGCAGCTGGAGATATCTTAATGAATTGTTTCTGTGCTCTTAAATGCAGCACAAAGCAGCCCAGCCCCCACTCATACAGTATTTTGGTCTCCTGTTTTGTGCACCAAGCTATTCTGTTGCTACCTGTCAGAACTTGGCAGATAAAACCCTTCAGAAAATCCCACCTGCCTGTTGTACCCTGCAAATGAACTGAATATCTACTGGAATTGCCTAAGAGTAAAAGTCCTGCCAAGCCAAGTGAAGCACCAGTTCTGCGGGCAGAGCAGAAGTTTGAAGGAACAATCTGTTCCATCTGCATCTGTCGTAATGGAGAGGTTTGATCAGCCTTCGTAATTATTAGAAACTGGATCTGGACAGATTGTTTTATATGAGCTCTGCAGCCAAATAATTTATCCTGTTGGAATATTGACTGACATCACCACTTGACCCTAATTTCTAGGAAATCATTTGTTACTCATAGCTACCTGATGATTATTGGGAGTTAGGTGATCTCTGGAGGAAGGTGCCAGGTTTCAGAGCTGCCAGGAACATTACCCTTCCTGTTGGAATTTGGAGTTCAAACTGTCAGAAACCCTACTCCAGTTCAGTACCTTAAAGACAAATCTTACCTGCCTGTTCACTGGGTCCCTTATCCCAGTAACTGGGTCATTGAGTAAAACTGCCCTGGTACGGTCAAACACCAAGACAAAGTTGGTTTAATTTTAGCACAAGTGCTTTGGCTTTGTTATTGGTAACACCAGAGGGCTGCTATTAGTGCTACCTGCAGGCAAATCACACTGTGAACATGCTCATTGTGAAACAAGTCTGCCTTGTTTCTGTCTTGCTAAATCCACGTTTAATGGGAATTAAACTAAATAAAGCAAGGTTTTCAGGGAATTGTGATATCTGTCCTGTGATAAATGAGATGAAAAACCCTTCTCAGATACTGAACACATGGGCTTCCTTAGTTTCTGCTTCCGTGTCTGAAGGTTTGTCTTAATTTCTAATACTGGTTTTGGTCTAATTGAAGGTATAATCTGTCCTGATAAACCTTGCCTATCTTGTACCTTTAGCCTTCTTATCTGTAGAACAACTTTCATTTATCAAGGACAAGAAACATGGGCATCCATACCTGGCATTCCTAAGAATAATAATTTCACTTTCTAGACAAATACATTTTAGGATAAAGGACTTTGCTTGGCTGAAGCCTGGTACTTTCTACACAAGGTTAGAAAACCTTCTGCAGTGCCTTTGTGAAAACATCATTTATCAGCAGAGATTAGTAGCCAGCAAATTCTTTCTTCAGATAAAGAATATGGATGTAAGTGTGCCCACTCATGGCTTGTGGGAGCTCTGCTCACGGTGTCTTAACAAGACTGTGCCTAAGAGTACTCTTTCTGAAGCTTTCTAGAGATAGCAGCTGTTTAGAACCGTGATTTAAACCCCAATTACAGGCTGTGCAAGATCCCTTATTTAACTCAGTAACAAGGGCTCAGCCAGGATTTCTTTTGTCTGTTGTTTTGTTGGTTTAAAGATTATCATCTTTAAAATCCATTTAAACCCACTTTCAACAAAAATCCTCTATCTGAGGAGACACAGAAGATGCTGGGAGACTGGAAAGAGTGTTGTTCACCAGCTCAAGCCATGGGAGATCTCACAGCTCACAGAGAGGAATTTCCAGGCAAGGACAGGTCTGGTTCGAGACTGCTTCATCTAACAGCAGCGTGGAGATGCTCTGCAGGGGGATGCATCAAGGGAAAGGGTACTCACTTTTGGTTTAATCTGGTTTGCCAGACAGATGAAGATCTGGAACCCGGCAGCTGGCCTTAGATTTGGACAGGTAGCTCTCAAAGCTAAACCCTCTCAGCTGCTTCTAGAAGATAAATCCAAACCCCCGGCTCATCGCATGCTTCAGAACAAAGGATCAAAGATTCTGTGAATATACCAGGGGTAAAAGATTATGAAGGTTTGCAAGGAGTTTGAATTTAAGGACCAAGTGGCACAAGGAGAGGAGTACAAAAGCTTCATGAAATCACAATAAGGTTTCTAGGACTCAGATAAGTGAAGAAGTGGGGTGGGAGTTGTGGGATTCACCGCATTGTAACCCAGAGCTTGACTCGTTCCTTTCGGGAACCTGCAGCATGACATCCTGGAAGGAAAGGACCAAAGAGGAGTTCGGAAGCATTTTGGATCCTGGAGATGCCACATAAAAGGGGCTGATAGCCATGCTGGAGTGCTGATTTGTACCTCCCCATTGAAGCTGTGCTAATGCCTCTGGCCATCAGGGTGGTGAGAAATGAGGCAAAGCTGAACAGTTTGGAGATGTCTGCTCTGATCTTTTACTCTCTTTTATTTAATTTGGTTTATTTTACATAAACAACAGAGTGCTCAGCTCTTGGCACTACACTAAGTGAGACCTGAAATGTAGAAACCCAGAATCCACTTATGAAATATTTGTCTGGTTTGCTGACCATTTTGCCCAGTGCAGCACTGGGAACAGGCGTTTAATGCATCAGTGCAACTGCAAGTAGCAGAGAGTGCCTGCACTGTAGGTGGACAAACCTTCCCACTGTCTGTCAGAGCCATGAGCTGGCTCAGAAGTTTCCCTCTCACACCAGCCAATCCATCCAGAAATGGAAATATCTCAGGGCCACATACACGCAGGAGGAAAAGGGGTGTTTTAGGGAAATTAAATGCTAAATAGGCTTAGCTATTTCCTAGGGCTAAACATGGAAAGAGAAAAAACAAAGAGTTTTAATGACTTAACTGAGCAAACATAACAAGAAAGTGATGAAATGTGAGAAAGATAAGACAGAACAAATAGAGAACTAACCAAGAGCAGCGCTGCATGAGGGAGTAACCTATTACTCATACTGTCGAGGGTACAGTATGTGATGTGGAGGCTGGTCATGTAACACAGAAGGATTTGTTTTGCTTCACTGTTGAGTTTAGAGAAGTTTTGTTCAGGTCACAAACCTGAACAAAAAGATCTAATAGTGAGTAAACAGAATCCTTTCTTGGAAAAAGAGTTTTGGCTTGGCATTTCAATAGTCTTTTAACTTCACAAAAACAACTTACTCTTCCAGTTTCTGAAGTTCACTCACAGAGCAGCACTCTGCGGAAGCAGGGATGGTTTTTTTCTGAAAACTCACTGGGGCCATGGACAGCAGCATCTACCTATCACTGGGAATGGCTGATTTTACTTCATTGTCATAGGAGTTTCAGCTGGGACAGAGAATGGCTCCATTTCTGCACAGAACTGCAATGGCATCTTTATTCTCCATCACAGCAAGACAGAGAGCCAGGTCTGAGCAAAGGGTTCTTGTCTTGGGCTCTGCTGCAGAGCCTGGGGGATTCTGAAAACCTTCAAGAGCTTTGGTTTGGAGGTGCAGAAGGGACTTTCTGAGAAGGGCAGCTCTCCAGTAGAAAATAACTGGCTATTTATCTTTCGGCAATTCATGCACGGCTGAAAGTGTCTGAGGTGCAGGCACATTTCAGCAGAAAGCAATTTAATTCTTTTAATAAAATATTCCAACTTGTATGGGTGGGACAAACCAATCAGGACTCTTTCCCTCACCAGCCATCTCTTTCTGGACAGCAGTACCTTCTTTGATACAGACTGCAGTTTCATATTCAAGATAAAACTTATATAAGACAAGCACAGAGGGAAAAATGAGGCAACTTCATACATAGCACAGGATGACACAGCTTCACAAGAGCTCTGCTTTCTACTTGCCACAGTAAAAGAATTTCAACATGACAATAGACACAAAGAGGTCAGCATGGAGTTTTACACTCCTAGAATACACAGAGTGCAGAAGGTAAACCAGGTGAAATCTGTGTAGATTCAGGACTGTTGCTTTGTTCCTCGACTAGGGGATAGTCAGCACAGGCTTAATTTAGATGCTTTTACCCCCTCCTGAAAAAAACCTAATCAGAACTGAATTGTTCCAATTTCATCCCTTCAAACCTTTAAATCATGATCAACTCCTTTACATGGTTCCCTTTAAATAGTACAATTCCTTCCTAAATGACACCATTTCTTGCTTCCTGGCACTTTCATTGCTCGTCATCTCTGCACAGGTCTGCAGCAGCTCTCTGGACTCCTTATGTTTCCACACTCACCTTGTGCTCTGAATGGCTCCCAAAGGAGCTCTGTTGGGTCTGTCCATCCTTCTTGGTGTGCCCAAGGAGCACAGAGCAGACGCCCCATGAACAGTAATGGTAATAACACTGGGCATTAGACAGTTAGATATGCAGAAGGTAATGGCTTTAGCCCCTTACCTGTGCACTGCTTCTTAAATGCGCATTAATTGCCTCTTTCCAGTCTTCAGGGAGATCTTGAGATGGTCTGTAGGTAAAAATGCTAGAAGGGAAAGAAGGAAAGAAAGAAGGAAAGAAGAAAAGAAACAAAGAAAAAGAGAAAGAGAATGGAAGAGAAAAAGAGAGAAAGAGAAATGAAGAAGAAAGAAAGAAAGAAAGAAAGAAAGGAAGAAAGGAAGGATGGAAGGAAGGAAGGAAGGAAGAAAGAAAGAAAGAAAGAAAGGAAGAAAGAAAGAAAGGAAGGAAGGAAGGAAGGAAGGAAGAAAGAAAGAAAGAAAGGAAGAAAGGAAGAAAGGAAGGAAGAAAGGAAGGAAGGAAGAAAAGAATATCCTAGCAGAGGAAGAAAAGAAAACTATAAGGCCTAAGAGGAAATTCAGGAGGTGAGGTCAGGGAGAAAGGGGTAAGCAGGTAGAAACAAAACCACTTCTTGAAAGTTTTTTTGCCAGGGAGTGAGGTTAATCAGTCAAAGGCTATGGTTGATTAAAACAAACAGCTCAGTGGGGAAGTGACATGATGCTCCCAAGAGACCAGGGCATTGAACAGTAAGAAAAGCAGAGGTGGCATTCAGAGTGCACAATCTAAGGGGACTCTTGGTACCAAAGGGCCTGATACAACCTGAAGATCTAATTAAAACCTTCCTATAGACTCTACTTTGTGTTGTTGGTTCCTACTACCAGGCAGGGGAGTCTGATCTTACAAAATTGATTTCAAAGATGCTAAACATTTTTGTGTGTCTTTACCACAGGCTGATAAAGACATTCTTCTGCAGTGACTCCAGATTTCTAAAGCTTTTGTTGCCAGTAGCATTAAAACAATGCTGCATGCTCCCAGGGCCAGACCACAGTCAGGAATTAATAGCTCCTTTCAAAGGTGTTAAGAGCAATTCCAGGAATTGGAGATGTGCATCTGTTCTTTTAGGATCACTAACAACCACTGAGGCAATGACCAACCTAAAGTGAGCCCTGTGGCAGGGAAAAGGAAAGCATTGCTAGAATAATGTTAATTTAACCAACTTTGGAATTCTTGAAGCACTTACAAATGGTAGCATGGCTTAGAGAGGTGGAGAGAGTGCAGTGTATTTAAACTTCCTAAAAGCATTCAATAGGAGCTTAGCCGGGTGCTTGGGACTGCTGGATAGCCAAAGGTTGAATGAGGAAGCCCTATCCATCATAGAAGTAAAAAGCTGTGATGCAATTGTGTGCCCCAAAGGTGTCGAGGGGCCTCAGATTTTGATGCTTGTCTCTACTTGACACTCAAAATGTCATTGTTGTGTTGGCTTCTGTTTCCACTTCCATTTCTGGTGCTGGTTGAAATCCTCGAACATCTGCTCCATTCCTACCCACTCTTTGTTGGAGCGAGGCCAAAGGAAGTTGTTAAGAGTAAGTGATCTAATGAACTTCATTTGAGACTTGATTCTGCAGCTATTTCCATGTTTTACCTCAGCAGAATTATTTGTATGCTTAAATCATAAGACAAGAAGCAGATCAGACTGATGGCCTGTCTTGCCCAGGGCTCTGTCTCTGGCAGCAGCAACAGAGCTGCTATTTCAGGAGAGCACATGAGCATGGCTGCTTTCTGCTGTCCATTCCAGTTGTATTCATTCAACTTCTGTAACTGTGTGATTAGAAATACCTGACAGGACATCCCTGCCTTGTCCTTTTGAATCCGTGTCTATGGCCTTGCTGCCCATGAACATATCTAATCCTTTCTGAGGCTGCTGACACTGCCTGCACAGCCTCAGCCTACAGCCAGCTCCAGCAGTCTGGTCCCCTCTGGATCAAGATGATTCTGTTCTGAGGCCTGGATTTCTGAAACAAAAATGTCTCCTCTTCACACGTGTTGATCCTGTAATGTGAACAGGATGATCTGGCTTCTGTGAAAGATGGTAGTGATGTAATATAGTTATCTTGGGGATCATTTTGGAGAACAGTTAGTATTTTATGTATGAATTAATTTGAAGTGGCAAAGCCGTCCATGAGCTTTATTTGCTTCCATAAACCCTCTGCCATGACGGCAATATGTGTTGTATGGCTACAGTGTGAAATCTAGCTGGCTTTACGAGCATTTATATGGCGTAATTTCTTCTCATAATGTTTGCTTTGTCACAAAACAGAGTTGAAGCCTGTAGACATCAGGATATCATACTTGAGTCTTACAAATTACACTACAGAAGCACCAGTGAGTGGGAACAAGTCTGGTCAACAAAACAGAAAGGTGACACATCCCAAGAAGGCAGAACAAAAGCCCACGCTTCCCAGACATGACTTGATCCAGTCCACAGCTCTGGATTCTCTTTCCCTACAAACTGCTAGTTCAAGATTTGTATGGTTATCTTTACCTCAGAATCCCTTTGCTCCAGAACGTGATCCCCCAAAGCAGAGAACAGTCCACATTAGAAGTAACTTTTATCTTCTCAAATTTCCTTTGCTATTTCCACAGTCTATCTGGTGCTAAAGCCACACAGCTACTTGGACTAGAACAGCTTTATTGGGTCAGATCCCACTTCCCATAGTCACATCCTAGTACTGACTCTTTAAAAATAGGCCCATATGTGTACCTTTTGGTTCTTCTCCAAGAGAAGGCAAAGTAAGTAACCAAGGCAATCAAGCCTAGTTAGTCGACTTCACTCAGCTAGAGTGGAAATCAGGAAGAAAACCTGTGCTGATGATTTTAGTAGAATCCCTGGTGACAGAGTGAAGAATTCGTGCAGGCAGAAGGGCAGCCGAGCACGTAGCAGTGAGGAGGAGTCATCAAGGAGGCAGCCTGCTAAAAAAACACTGCACCATGAGCCAGAAAATACTGTGCTGCTGCTATCTGGTGTGTCCTTGTTCTTCTAATCAGCATTAATCATCTCAACTCTAAATATAGAAAATATCCAGTAAGGGCTGAGATTGGCAGAATTACCACAGCTGGAAGAAGAACAGCTGTCTGTGCAAGGTGAGTCTTCAAAGCCTGGAACCACTTGAATGGGGACTAGGAGACCCAAGTATATTTGGAGTTACCCATGGTATATCAAATACTACGTTTAAAAAAAACCAGCTGACTTCTCTCTACTTGCTTTGCAGAGTAAGGGCATCAGGATATCAGACAGCATTTGCTCAGTGTAAGAGGGTGACATTGACTGTGGAGACTCAGTTGAACAGCACATCTGAAAGTTTGATGTCTAAAGTGCAACTGGCAGCTAACATTTTGCCAAAGATGTTCAGCTCCTGTCTGGTTGTGAACACTCTCTACAGCTTCGTGAGGATGGGGAATTTTTTCACTATCCTGTGGAGCAAGGCTGGAAGGTGATTGCTAATCAGTCACATTTGTTTATAGAGTTGCCTTTTCCCCCCAAGCACCCAGCCCCAGATGCTGCTCATGACAGACTGTTGGATTCCATTCATCTGTACAGACAGCACGGACACCTCTGGAGCACTGGTCTGCCCTGGCAGGAGACAGGCTCCTACAACCAGGGAACATCACAGTAAGATGTCTGCTGGTTTTCAAGTTGATCTCTGCAAGTGCAGCTTGATCCCACCTTCCTGCCCATTCACTGCCAACGAGAATGTCATGTGAGGATTCTAGATCATCACATCTCTAGCACTTTCAGGTGGAATCAGACACTCAGCCTGTCTTGTGCTCTCCCTGAACATTACAAGCAGCTGGGAGCAGCACAGCAAAGATCTTTTGCTCCTGACTATCTCAATCAACTGATCTCTTCTCAGATTAATGATGTCCCTCTGGACCAAACCAACTTTTCCCCATCCATTCAATGCACATTGATGCTGTCATTAGGGTGAGCTCCCCATCCCATGCAATACAATGCATCCCTCCCTCCCATGCAATACAGTGAAATTCTCTTCTGTTTACACAAAGGGTGTTGAAAGTTGCAGTTACAGTGACTGCCCAAGGGAGAGACCAGAAGGTGCAGATTATGAGATGCCTCTACCATACAATTAAGTGGTGTGGTCTGTGTTTAGCTGTGATTCCTCTCAGGCTCTTTGGGGGATGGAGCAGCCAAGAAGCAGTGTTTGGTTCTGTCCTAACTTGAAAGTCCTGGTAAATGTGTGACTCCAAGAAGATCAAATTACTTTTCTATAGACAAATACCATTTCTGTCCCATATGTCTGAGAAGCAGCTAAACCCCACTCCAACCAAGACAAGTGGACAACAAGAGGTTTGGAAAAAAAATAAAACATTCTTTAGCACATGGGCAATCAGTAAGGCTCCTGCAGGCCATGACTCATTGCCAGCACATTACGATTATCATTGTACTATTATTATCACTGTTAGGAATCCACAAGCAGCTCAAGAGCTGGAAGCTCCTGTTCAGGAGTTTGCCTCTTGCTCATGGAGTAAGGCTGAGTTTGCCAGCTGTGTTTTCCTTTAGATTTGTGGTGTCTGGCTCTGCCTTCGAGACAAGAATCACCCTGAGTTCTGGTCATGATATCTACAGGCAGCAAATTACATGGTAATCTGTCTTTGAATTACGTGGTAATTTGAACGATAATTACCAGGTAACCTGCAACAACCTGCCCTAGATACCGCATGGACAGTGCCTGGATGGCACTGGCTGTGTAATTAAAGAGCAGGTTGCTGGTTGGATGTGCTCTGGGAAATGAAAGAATACTTGAAACTGTGACTAAGAGGAATGCATAGTTAATGCTTAACATAAGACGAAGAATATTGTTTGTGTCACTTTCCTTTACTCCAGGCCAAATGCAAATAATTTCCAGTTTGTTCTCTGAAGCTGCCTGAGAGGAAACCACTATCAGCTGTGCTTTTGAGAAGTGAGAATTTCTCTAAGCAGCCTGTTGAAGGAAGCCATTGAGGGAATCACCTCAGCATTATCTACCCATCATTAGCAAGGAGTCACTTGCCTCCAGTAACATGCACATAAGTTAAACCCATGGAAAACATCACAGCTGCTGCAACATCATTTCTGTGAGTCCTTCTGCTGGAATCCTTTTTCATGTTGTATAAGCTCTGAGAATCCAGTCATGACTTCACACCTCAAGTGGACTGACATCTTTGGTTCTGTATTAGCCCTGCTGCCTGCCCATTAGAATCTCCAGTAGAGAGACCTTTGTAAAAGGTCCCCAAACAACTGCCCTTTCAAAACCTTGTTACCTGCACTGCTGATAAATAGTCCCATACAGATTTGTTGTTGGGTTCTAAGAAATAAGGGTAGTGGAATAAGCTGCCCTGTCTCCTGGCCTTGTTGTGCTCTTCGCCAGTCCAGATTAATACGCTATCTCACTTTCATATGGCAGTTGCAAACAACTTGAGGTTAGGACCAGCTGGGTGGTCTGTATCTGTACACCACCTACTACACTGAGGTCTTTACTTGTGCTAGAGCTCATCTGTGCTCTGCCAACACTAAATACAGTTCAAAGACAGAAACTGCTCAAATTTTGCAGCCTGAACAAGGAAGACCTTAGGACTTTATTTATGGAAAGGAAACTATACAAATTATTTACCACAAAAAGTACCGGCAGTCCTTTATCTAGGTGCTGATTCAGGAAAGCTTATATGTGCATGCTGTAATCGTGATGACTTCGATAAATGATTTGGATGAGAACTTATTCCTGAGTCATACTCTGATCTGGAACCATGCAAAGCAGCACACTGCTGCTCGTGCTGTCTTTTTAGATGGGAGCTTCAGACAAAAATCATGTTAGATATGACACCAACTCTTCCCCAGAAAAGGCTGCACATCATGACAGCCTGTGGTGCTCCCTTAGCCACAAACAAGCTGGAGCTGCAGCAGTCAGTGTGATGTTTCTCACAGGGCAATGTGTGGACATCTTTACTGAATCAATATGCTAGCAAGAGGCTTCCCAGACTTGTTGTGAGAGGGTAGATGCTCCAAGGGACTTACATGCCACTTAGCCCACAGCAGTCAAGGTGAGCATCAGTTAAGCATTTGGAAGACATGAAGATGGTCAGGGACAGATGGGTGACGTGAGGAAACCACCCTGTTTAAGCTTCTCTAGGAGTCAAAAGCAAGGTGGTTTCTCCCATGAGGACTGAAGGCAGCGTCCAACACAACAAGGTTGTGGTCTGAGCTGAGACCTCCAGACTTAGCCATGATAGAAATAATACAGTGCAGGAGCCAGAAAGGGACCGATGAAGGTCACTGGCAGAAGCAAGGTCTCCAGGCTTTCAGCCCTTGTTTCACTGTCTGCTTGTTTGTGTTTCTTCACCTTGCTTGGGGGTTTTCTGTTTTTAAAAAAAAGATAAGATAGAATAAACCCTTTTCTATTCATAGATACATTCCTCAAGATCCCTTGCTGTCATTAGTGGTCACACTGCTTTGGTTCCACTGTCTCCTAAGCTACCAAGGCTGCAATAATGCAGTACCAAACTTTTCTTCAGTGGCCGCATGACAGTCAGGACTCTGTCATTTCAGCACCATCTAATAACAGATGTAAAGAGGGGTTTTTTTCAGCTACATTGGAATAAGTTTGTGAGTCAAGTATTTCCCTGAGCCTCGCTGATCCCATTTCTTTTTTTTTTTTTCATTTTTCTCCTTCACAGCAGGAACTTTTCTCCCTCAGAATCACTAATCAATGCCAACCCCGCAGCCTCGGCAACAGGAGAATCTAAAAATAACAATAAAACCAACAACATAACATAAGGCATGAACTGGAAAAGAAAGAATCTGATCATTCTAACTCTGTGATTAACTCAGCTGTTCATTTAGTTGAAAGGGAGAAAAATATAGGTTATCATTTCTGGATATGGAATATCATTTTGAAAAAGATAAGTGTCTAAACCCTATAAAATATTTATGAGGCAAATGGTTTTTAAGTCTTTCCCTCCAAAATGCAGCTGCAAATGTGACCGGACAACAATCATTAGGATGTGATGTTTGCTGGTGTTCTTCAGTTTACTGGCTAAAAACCCCAAAGGCGATTAGGTGCCTCTGATGGTGATTCAGAAATCTTCTCCAGAAGAGGGGGCTGCAGGAAGGGACAGCTGCTGGCAACCTGCTGCTCCTGACATTTAGTGGGACCTGGACAAGCTGGAGAGTTGGTGGGGAGGAAAGAATGAAACTCAATGTGGGCAGTGTAGAATCTGGCATCTGGACAACAAGAACCCCAGAAACCAGGATAGGCTGGGGAGCATCATAGGAGAAAGGGAACTGGGGGTCCTGGTGGCCAGCAGGACAACCATGAGCCACGAATGTGCTCTTGTGGCCAAGAAGGCCAATGGCATCCTGGGGTGGATTAGAAGGGAGTGGTGGGGAGGGTGAGTATATCAAGAAAGGTTCTCTGTCTCCTCTACTTTGCCCTGATCAAATTACATCTGGAGTGTTGTGTCCAGTTCTGGGCCCCTCAGTTGCAGAAGGACAAGGAACTGCTTGAGAGAGTCCAGTGTAGAGCCACAAAGGTGATGAAGGTTGTGGAGCATCTCCCTGATGAGGAAAGACTGAGGACGCTGGGTCTCTGTAGCTTGGAAAAAAGGAGACTGAGGGGTGACCCCACTAATGCTGATCAATATGGAAAGGGCGGGTGTAAGGAAGAAGGAGCCAGGCACTGCCCAGTGACACCCAGTGATAGGACAAGGGGCAATGATGTCAGCTGGAACAGAGGAAGTTCCACATCAAGGTGAGAAGAAACTTTTTCCCAGTGAGGATGACAGAGCACTGGAAGGGGCTGCCCAGGGACGTTGTGGAATCTCCTTCTCTGAAGATGTTTAAAACATGCCTGGACTGTTTCTGTGCAACTGAATCCAGCGAATCTTGCTCTGGCAGGGAGATCGGACTGGATGATCTTTCAAGGTCCCTTCCAATCCCTGACATTCTGTGATTCGTGATTCTGTGACTTGCCTCCTGTTTTCAGGGGCTAAATTCTGCTGTCTCCAGTGTTACTCAGGCACATTTTTATGGAGGGAGAAGACAAGCTGAGCAGGCTCTGGGGTTTCTCATTTGTGTTACCTCAGTTCAGGGAAGAAATGATTCTCAAAGCAGAGCTGTCCAGAAAATGGAATTTTCCACCACTTACTTTGAATGAATTATTTTTATTTTTATTTTTTTGGAAATTTGTCATGGAATTTCTTCATTCAGTGCCCTGAATCTGATATTTTCCAGTTATTGTCTCTTATCTCAACCCCAGAAATATGCAAAGAAATAAAATTATCTGAAACAGAGAGGGTTTGTTCTTCTTTACCTTGAACAGGTTTCAGCAAGGCGTTTCAGCTAGATCAGCTGTGGGACCATGATGCTTTCCTGGCAATACCCCTTGCTCATTTATTTTCCAGAGGCAGACAAGGTCCAAACTGGTAACAGTGGACTCACTGTATTTGGGAAAAGGCAGATACATCTGCTCAGCAAAAGGCATGTTGCATCTGCAACCCTTTCACTCTCCCCCTCTCTTTTGCCCTTCACCTTTCCTCTGATTTCCCAGTACGCTGGAGTACACATGCAGTAAATTCTTGGGCGGGTTATTCTGGGGAATATTTGCTTCTAATTTCTAAAAGTGTCAACAACCACAGCAGCAACTTGATTTGCAGCAGCAAAGTGAGAGCAGCCTTCAGGGAGACAAGGACTTTCTTCTCAGTACACAGCTTTGGAAGGTGAAAAAGAGCTGTGCGGCCTCCCCTTCTTTCCTTGTGTGCTTTGTATGGTCATTTCAGGCTATGAAATTAATAGTGCGATTCATCCCACTAACTATTGTCTGAGTACAAATGATTATAACAGCCCCTGACCTGCAGAATGCAGCCAAGAGACTGACATTTGGGACCTGCAAATTCAAAAATATTTGGGAGTCCCTTTTGCTCACAGGCAAAGGCTGTCTGGGAAGACATAGACCTTACTCCATATCTTTCAAATCCTTTCAGAGAAGACACAAAGATCAGGTAAGAGGCACTGTATTCTTTGACAATAAGTGTTCAATTGGCCTGGGCACAGCATCGTCCTGTCTATAATAACAGGGTGAAAGATCTAAGCTGTGACATCAAAGCCTTTAACAGAACATGCCTGCAGCTCTTCTGTACCCTTGTCCATATCACTTACACTTGTCCCATATCCTGCTACGGTCCTTGGTGGTCTCTGCCAGCAAGTTGGGCTGTTCCTCAGTCTGGCTGAGGAACAATTTTTCTTAACCCAGAAGGAATTTCTGCACAGCAAGGGTTTACCCCAGCTTTTCCTCTTTGCTTGGCAGCAATTTCCTTATTGCAACATTTTCCCAGTAAACAAAATTTCCCAGTGAACAAGTAAATGCAGCACCTACCTGAAGCACCACTGCAGCTGTAATGCAGCACAGAAACGTTAAAGATGCTCAGCTCCATGCTAGCTGGTTCCTCACTCTGACCATGATAGGGCAGTGCAGGGCAGTGAAGGAATTGTGCCCTCCAGAAGGACATGGTCTGTGGACACACCTGACATGCAACTTCTGCTGGACTCCCAAGCTTTGTTCAGAGTGAGGGGTATGAGATGTTTTGTACTTAACCCTTTTAGCTTTCCAGGAAACATAGAGATGAAAAAGTACTGCTTTGCTGCTGCACCTTCAGTCCACTCTGGAATAAGAGAGCAGAGACAGTTCTAATAGTGCAGAGCTATTTGCCCACTGGTTTTCCTAAGACTGAGGTCCAGGCCCATGGTGCCTTGACACATAAACTGAAACATGCCACAATCACAGAATTGCAGAATCTTTTGGGATGGAAGAGACTTTTAAGGTGATTGAATCAAATCATTGACCCAGCACTGCAAATTCACAAATAAATCACGTCCTTCAGCATCACATCTCCACATCTTTTAAATCCCTCCAGTGATGGGTACTCCACTGAGGGAACATTCCTCCCAAAGCATGCTGGGAGACTGGCACACCATGACCATCTAGCGTGTGGCTGGAGGCCAAAACCTCTTATCATAGAATAATAGAATCATTAGAGATCGGAAGGGACCCCAAAAGATCATCTAGTCCAATGCCCCTGCCACAGCAGGACAGACCACCCAGACCAAGTCGCACAGGAACACATCCAGGCAGGTCTTGAACTTCTCCAGAGAAGGAGACTCCACAACCCCCCTGGGCAGCCTGTTCCAATGTTCTGTTACCTTCACTGGGAAGAAGTTCCTTCTGATATTTATAGGGGGCCTCCTCTGTTCCAGCTTGCACCTATTGCCCCTTGTCCTATCACCAAGGTGACCTTGAGAAGAGTCTGGCTCCATCCTTCTGCCACCCACCCCT
>VZRI01008991.1:0-63211 GCA_013397515.1 Upupa epops
TAATGATTTTATGATTCTATTATTGGCATTCCATCCCATCTTATCCCATCCCATCCCTGTGCAAATCAGGCACAAACCCTTGTGCTTCATCTGTATTCTTTGAGAAGCAGCCAGTCTCATGGGTTCTCAGTCCTTCAGGGCGGCAGTGTGTGGCTGATGGCACAGTGTCCATCATGCAATTGCTTTAGTTTTTCATAGTTAGGTTTGGTAGGTTAGCTGAGATAAAGACTACAATGACCACAGCAAGGCTCTGTTCAGCCTCAACTCTGTTGGTAATCTCTGTGCTTTAGGAGAGCAGGTGTATGCTCAGATAGCCTTTGTGTCTTCACTAAATTCCTTGCTGTCCAGGTGAAATTATCCCCAGGTTTGCCTTGACTTCTGTGGGAAGCTGCAGAACACTATGCTGGTTCAGTGTGCAGGTGGCAGGCGTGATTGCTGTTCCGTCAGTGTGTGAGGCAGCACACTGCATGAGGATGGTTTCTCCCTGAGGAAGAGGTGATTTATCCCCCACACTGAGGAAAGAAAGAGAATGGGAAGGAAATGCTGAAGGTGAGAGGGTTGTGAGAAATGGGGGTAATCATGAGTGGGGCTGAGCATTCAGAGGTTTTGCCTTTTAACTGGGTTATGTCTATATGGACACCTCTCACTGTGCATCAGGGTGTCCCCAGCAGGTCAAAGGGAGTTGATTCTCCCCTTCCACTCTGTTCTTGTGAGACCTCACCTGGAGTCCTGCATCCATTTATAGAATTGACAGTGTAGAAAGGATGTGGGTATGTTGGAGTGAGTCCAAAGGATACATCAGAGGGCTGCAGCACCTCTGGTATGAGGACAAGCTAAGAGAATTTGGGCTCTTCAGCCTGGGGATGAGAAGGCTCTGAGAGGACATTATAGCAGCTTCCAGTACCTGAATGGGCTACAGGAAAGCTGGAGAAGGACCTTTTACAAGTGATTCTAGTGGTAGGACAAGGGGAGTGTTTTCAAGCTAAAAGAGGAAGATTTTGGTTCCGTCTTAGGAGGAAATTCCTCCCTGTAAAGGTGGTGGGGCACTGAAACAGGTTGCCCAGAGAGATTGTGACTGCTCCATCCCTAGAGCAGGTTAGATGGGTCTCTGAGCAGACTGGTCTGGTGAGAGGTGTCCCTGAACATAGCAGGAGGATAGGAACTAGATGATCTCTGAGGACTCTTCCAGCGTAAAGCATTTTATGATTTGAGTGATATCCCTTGGAAATCTAAAAGGAAAGTCCTAGAAGTTACTGTGGGCCTGAGAAGGACTGTCTCTAACTCTTGACTCTTACATTACTCTTTCAATTAGTTTTTACACAAAAGCTCTTGTACAGCTCAGTACCACACTGTGTTGAAATACTTCTATGACTTACTCTTTGCATTGTTTCCCCAATATGTTAAATTAGAAAAAGCAGAACATTAGGAACAACCTAGATAGCCTGTTAAGGGAATAGATTTCTTACTTTCCTGCATGCATTTCTCAAAAGCATGGCCAGCTTTGCATTTCTACTAAAATAGAAATATACTCCAGAAAAAAAAGAGGATTTCTGAGGTACTGGTGATGATGAAAACATTTCCATTGTTCTGTTTGATTCTTGTTTAGTAGAGCATTATGGTAGCTCAGAACATATTTGATCTTTTTAGAGCTCCTTGCACATCCTGATTTGTTTTGACTACCATTTCAACTTGTTCTTTTAGTCTTTTGCTGCTTCCCTCTTATTTAAGAATTAGTTAATGTGAAGCAACAGTGAGGCTGTGCTAGAATTTCCATGTGCTTGTGAGTATCTAGAATTTGGAGGTAGCCTTTTGTTAATTCATTCATTCCACCAAAGGCTACATTTACTTTTATTTTTATCCTTCCAATTTAAATGAGATCGATTCTTCAACACTTTTTTCCAAAAAGATCCCTTTTATGCAACCCAGAGCTGAAATTTAGCTCTAATTTGTCAGCTGCGTGGACCAGGAACTCACTGAAACAAAGGCTGAGTTTACTTTTTGACAATTCCTCAGTTTGAGACAAGGAAAAAAACCCTCTGGTGTATTTTTTCCTACCAGTACACTTGTACTAGCTCTCTTGTTCTTTCTTTAGCATCCATTTCCATCTGGAACCCCTCCTCCTACAGGAAGGATTTAATAGAAGGAAGAAACAGAGAGGTGATTTGAAAAGTGATGATCAAAACATGAGTGGGTGAAGAGCATTTCACATGTACCTATGACAGGGAATCAGCAGGTGCAATTGGACTAGAAACTGAAGACAACAAACACACACTAAAAATAATCTCTGGGAAAAGCAGTGAAAACTTACTCCTTGGCATCCCTTTCTGGAGGAAAATTATGGACATGCTTATTTGTTTTATGCTAGGCAGATACAATTAAGGCACTTTATTGGTTAAGCATTAATCCACTTCTATTTACAAGACTCTGAAGCTACTAACATTGCGAACACCACAGTCATTGTTTAAACGCAGTATCAGAACCTTGGGTGCTGCAGCTGTCCAATCTTAAAATGATCCTCATGCCTCTAAGCAAAAGTACCAGTACTCTTGCAAATATTCTGTGTGATGTATTTGTGGTCTTTAACACCTAAGAGTAGCATGTTGGTGTCTCCTTCTTGATCAGGAACAAATCATTACGCACTTTCACAGAATTACAGACTGATTTGGGTTGGAAAGGATCTGAGAGTTCATCTAGTTCCAAGCCCCATTGCCATGAGCCAGGATACTGCTCACTAGACCAGGTTGCCCAGAGTTCCATCCAGCCTGGCTTTGGGGTGCTTCACTCCTGTTTCACTATGCCACGCATTCAAACCCCCAGCTTCCAGCCACTGGAGAACCTGTGCCTTGCTCCTCGTGTTCAACATGCTCCACACAACAACTGAAGTGTCCTTTTGTGTTCTCTCCTGAAGGCCTATGATATTATGAAGGTGACCCATGGCACAGATCACAGCCTGATGCAGGCCTTGATGGAGATAAAGGAAGAGTGTGAGGCCATCATGACAATGTGGAGAAAATAACCTCTAGTCTGGAAAACAAAATATTCAAGGGGAATGGAAATAAAATGGTTTGTATTGCATTGGAAGCTGCTTGAATGACTTTGGTCTCTTTTCATTGGGTCCCACTCGCTTCACAGAAATGTTTAGCATTTAACAGTTTTGCTCTGTGTTTTGGTGATGTTTGGAGGCACATCTGAATTTTTCAGAGGATTTTTTTCCTAATCTAATTTACCAAAACTATCCATTTACACTACCAAATTTAATTGATGGTAAGTATTGGGAAATTCGCAGGCAGTCTTCATGTACAAAATTAGATCACTGCATTGATACCTGTAGTCAATTTTTTATACCATCTTGTACCAGCAATCAAGGATCTCATGTCAAACACTTTGTAAGTGGGGAGAATGTTACTCCCCTTTGCCTTGCCCTTAGGTGTGGTTTCCAAAAGCTCGATTTGCTGCTCTTTGACATCAAGTAAGTTTCCCAATATTCTAAATGAGACTTCTGTCCTTCCTTGGTCACTGCAAGGCTCTTAATGAACAAAGTTCTGTGTTTCATGAGGTTGTGGCAATTAGGAGGATTTTTTTTCCTGACTCTGAGTACATCTCCCACAGGAACAGTATCCCACAGGTATTACAGTAAGGGACATAGAGTCCTGCCTTGGCTTCTCTGCTGCACCAGAAACCATGTCCAACCTTGGGCAAATCATACTGAGTTAGACAGATGTCTATAGCTGGGTTTGATCATTGTGACACTCTCCGTATAGCTGCCTCTCTGCTTTTCCCTGTAAGGGCTTAAAACGTCTCTTTGCATTCCCTTGGTGCATTATTTGTGGGATATCAGGAGTTATGTGCAGAAAGTGTAGGTCTCAAAAACCCGCTGAGTACTTACAGTGCTTAAGGAGATGGGTCAGTGGAGGATTTGCTACAGTTGAGTTAATGGTTGGACACAATGATCTTAAAGGTAGTTTCCAACCTGAACAATTCCATGGTTGTTTCACAGCTGAGGAAGCAAACGGCCTGTAAATCAGTGACCCAACATGTGCCACTTTCAACAGTGTTAGCAGGGTCAGGTGTTCCTGTGAGCGGCAAACACAGTAGTGGGGTTGCAGAGGCAAATAGCTGTTAAAGAAAGTACTAATTATAGGGCAGAAACACTTGTCCAGCCTCACTGTTGGGCAGAGCAACAAACAGCTGACTGCCATGTTATTTTATAAACATTACTCATATCTCACACTGAATGTGTATAGACTGGTGGCAGAGCTGCAGCTACATGTAATGCTGCTGTTCCAGTCCTGCCATTGCTGGCCGTGGGATAGGTAGGAACAGCTTCATTATCCTTGTCGTGACTGTAGGTATTGCCACAGAGTTCCTCCACAAATGAGTTGCCACATATGGACAAAGTCCTGTGAGCTGCCCCTTCCTGAGTGGTGCCTCCTCTACATGGACAAAGCTTTGGTGTCCAAGCACAACACTTCAGCAAAGTCTAAAGAGCAGTTAGAAAAATCCCAAGCCACAGGGCATTTCACACCAGAGCCATTTTAGATTTCCTCCCTTCTGTGATTCTTTTTTACATGGCCACTTTCGCTTTCTTATAAATGCACATTTTTCCCATGCAAAAGGCCTTTTGTTTTTCGTTTCTGATTTTATCAAGCCTAAAAACATGGTTGCCATGTCTGGTTTATAAACCTCTGCCAAGTTCGTGTCAATGTGTTTTCTGTACCTTACCTGACACCTGCATTCTGCTGTTGTGGCGACTCAGCACTGTGGGTTCTGTTTATCCGCTCAACAGTGATGGCTGAGCCGTCCCTGTGCGAACCCCCCATTGCTATTTCATGGGAAAAGTTCAGTGTTTTTATTTGCTCTGCACTTCTGATCAACATGGACAAATCAATTCTAACTCCATCATTCTTCAGACTTTTTGTAGGTTTTAATAAGGACCTTAGAGATTCCTTCCCCCTCAAAAAGAAAAAAATAAGAGAAAAAGAATAACTCAGGCTCAGTAATTAGGCTTCATACAGTCACTGCTCTCACAGAGGAACCTAACAAGTCCTTTATAGTTCCCAGGAGACCAATTAACCTTCTTTTAAATATATCTCTATATAGCTACACAGACAAGCGTGCACAGACACACAGGCTTTTCACAGCTCTCAAACAATCCAGCTCCTTGTTAACCAAATCCTGATGGGGGTTCCAAGCATTGAGCAGGTCTGAAGTATCCCACTGAGCTCTTTTTAACTCCAGAGATGCCTAAATCAGGACAGAGCACAATCCTTTATTTTTATTTCCTTCCACACAGGACAAGAGGAAGGGGATAATATGCAGTCTCTTCTTTGCTTACAGTTCCCTCCATCTCCTGGGCTCAGGCAGGCAGCGCTTGCTGTTCTTCTTGCAGTCAGGGCTGGTCCAGTGGGGCTGACAAGGATGGGGGAAGAGCAGCGTTTTCTTCCTCCAACCCTCCAATTCCACAGCCCTGAGTCCCCAGAGGCTGAGAACAGGAAGGTATCAGTTTTACATACCTCTTGGAGGAAAACTGCACTTTAAATCACAGGTGAGTCCTCTTGACAGTTCCACTTGACTTTCAGAGCAGGATCAAGGAGACAATGAGAAGGGCGTCTGATGAGAAAATTAGCAGAGCTCCACTTTTCTCCTCCCCCACGCTCTGTACTCTAGTTGTCTGTTTGTTTTTAATGAAGCTCCTCCTCATGAAGCCTTTTCAGGTTTGCCTTCCTATTACAGTAGGTGCTAGGTGTGGTGCTGAGCATCCTCTGATGAACCATGTAGAGAAGAGGGCTGAATCTCCTTGCGCTGTCCCTTGTGGTCCTGAGGACACCAAAGTCATGTGTTGCAAAGTCAGGGAGCTGCTGTCCGGCCCACTGAAGCAGCACATGACGGAAGCTGTTGTGGTCTTTGGAAAGAGCCACTAGCATCACTTGGCTGCAGAGAGGAATTGGTAGCCATATCATCTGAGGGAGAGCTGTGGAGTAGCAGGGATTATGGGAATTGCATGAAAGGGAGCAGTTGCTTCTGGGTTGTTTCTTCTGCCTAGAATAAGAGTAGTTTGGCTTGGAAGAGATATTAAAGATCATCCAGTTCCAAGCCCCAGACATGGGCAGGGACACCTCTTACCAGACCAGGTTGCCCAGAGCACCGTCCAGCCTGGTCTTGAACATTTCCAGGGGTGGAGCTGCCACAATGTTCCAGTGCTCCTTTTGGACTGTCCCTTTCTCACACTTGGATGCGAAGTCCTTGCTGTACTTCAGTCTTGTTTGAAAAGTCATGCCAAGCTCTGGGGAGAAAGTTTTCAGTGAGGTACCAGCAATGTCTGAATTCATATTTAATGTTGCTGTTTCCAGGACTGTGATCAAAATGCCATTACTGAGGAGTGGTGGTCCCCGTCATGCTAATAGGAATGCTGAATGAGGCCAATTCTCTAGTGCAAGTTGGGAACATTAATTTCTGAACATCTGCTGCTGAACACATCTGTAAATAGCAGTATTTGCAAAGGTTGCTGTAATGACAATATTTTTCACCCTTGCCAAATGTGTTCTGCGTTAAGCAATTTGTGACTCTGATTTTGTGTTTTCTGCAAAGACCAGAAAAAAGCTGATGCCAAATCTGGGATGGGGTAGCTGGCCAGCAACCCAGCAAGGACGGGGCTTTGCTTTGTGACTGGCAGATGGAAAGATGGGGAAAAATCCTTCAGATAGGCATTGTCCAAGTTCACTGCAGCAGAGCACCAGAGCAATCTGTGCAATCCGTGTGATGTGACTATTACACACCCAGGCCACCAAGTTCTTTTACCATTCCAGTCTTGGCAAAACCTGTCCTTCCAAGGCAGCAGAGAGGCTCATCAGTAGACCATCTCCTCTGCTGTGGAACAGCCCTTCAAAATCTGGTGCTAAATCACAAGAAATGATGGTCAATGGATGATGGGAGTCAGGTTCATTTGCTGGTTGGTTAGATTTATATAGAATTACAGCTCTGCAGACCTTGCTCAAACCTAGCCTGTGACACAGATGGGCTTTAACATGGGTCCCTTTCTTCTTCATTGAGCCGTGTCAGACAGTCTCGTAGCTGGGTGCACCTTTCAGTTTAGAAGACAAAGTTTCACACTTCTAAAGAGATATCAAATGTCCAGACTGTGTTGAGGGAGGGAACTGAGAGAAAAATGTTCTACAGAAAAAGTAATCAAAAATTTCTCAACTGGCATGGAAATGTTTAACTTGCTGCCTCACTTCAGGCCAGTGCCAGGGAACAACAGTTAACCAGAACCTGTCTTCAGCTATTACATTGGGTTTGGGCCGTGGCAGCTTTTTTGTGCCAATCGCTCCTGATGCCACTTGCTTTTCCCAAGCCCTGTGATGGGGGTTGTGGCGAGCTGGGCTCAGCTATCACTGTGGAGCTGGGCTTTGCAGCCTGGGGACAACCATGGAGGAGATGGTTTGCAAAAGGCACCTGAGAAGAGCATATCTTGCCATTAGATTTCAGTTCCCTCCCACCATATGCAAGTCCCAGAAAAAGGCTGGCATAGGCCAACAGATGAAAGTGGTGGAGCCTCTGAATTGCCTCAGGCTGGCAGATGGTCCCAGGCAGAAAAGCCCAGGTTTGGCAGAAATGCCCCTGTGCCAGCCTTCAGCCAGCCCTGCCACACACCTCAGGTGCCACAACATTCTCACAGCAAATTCTCACTGCATGAGAGTGGGCCAAGTCCTGGCCAGCCAGTGTGACCATGGATCCAACGAAAGCTTCTGGGAGGTGGTCAGGTGTCTAATTGCTTAGGCAAATGGGTTTACAGCTCTCCCGTATGAAACACTTAGCAGTTTGATTCTTTTGGTTTTCAAGTTCTGCTCTGTCTTGCCTTGGGGAAGAATTTGTAGGATCATAGAAGGAAATAAAAGCTCAAAGGTTTACAGTCTCAGGAAGATAAGGCAGCATAACAGCCCCACACTTTATGGTGCTGGCTTATGGCTGAGGTCAACCTAGCTTGGCATCGGGTCAGTTGTACTTCAGGATCCCATCTGAGGAAGGAAACAATCTGCACAGCCAACTTTGACATAACTGTCAGGTTATGGGGGTTTGGGCTGTTTCATGGTTTTCCCCAGCCTCAGTGGTTTTCTGCTTTCAGTGTGACAATGAAATAAATCCCAAAACAGGACAATGTCTGTGCCTCAGGACTCCAGCCAGGGGTGAGTGAGAGACCATCATGTGCATCTCCTCACCTGATATTGCTCTGTTCTAGAGCTGCTGACACATCTGTGGACTGCACCTGCTCCTGTGAGCCTGGGCTGTGTCTGCCAATCCCTTTGTGCCCCCTTGGTTCTACCTTGCTGTGGTGCAGGGCTACCTTGTCCCCACTCCAGGAGCACTGCTCCCAGTTACAGACTGGAGAACAAGTCTGTAATCACACTGCATTGAGGCAAGCTGTGGGGACTGTGCACAGCCAGCATCACTGTCCTAGAGTCTATGTGACGTAGAGTGGTAAAACCAGCCATCTCAGAACAGCTTTTAAAGCACCTTAATAAGAACCTCATCTGTGAATGACCGCCTAGGACCTCCAACTTTGATGTCGACATCAGCCTGCCACAGAATGCTGGGAAAGCTATGTCTGTAACTGGTGTGTTGCAGACCAGTTCACAGCACTGTGATGCTCATTGTTGAGCAGCCCAGGACTGGTGTGCCCATTGTTTTGGCCTCGCCCACAAGAAAAACAGAATGTGATGGAAAGAATGTCTGCAGTGCCTAGGCTTAGAGGCTCTCCAGAAGTTTTTCCGTGGATTTCACAGCATCTTAATAGCTTTACATATATAAACTTCAGAAATGTTCTTTGAGCCTCTGAAAACTCAGGGTAGGCATAAGCCCAGTTAGACCAGACTCCAGGGTCTGGGAGTTGCTGTGGTTTCTATTGTCCTTGGAAATTAGAAAATTATGTTTAAAGTGTCTTGCTCGGCTCCTGTGTTGCATTTTGTATTGTGAGATCTCCAGGAAACATGTAGCAGGCTTGCTCTTTAATGAGACTAAGGCTGTGAATCACAAACTAAACAGCGGACTATGTCGGGTTTTCTCTCATCTCCATGGCTCCCTGTCATTCAGAGAATGAAGCCAAGCATGATGAGACAGGGACAAGGATGGTTCTGACTCCTTTTAAAGTGACAAAGGTCCTCCATCAGTGGAGGTGTGAGACTTCCTCTGTGCAGCAGGCCCTGAGTCTTGCTCACTGCATCTATATCTGGATGCACTTGAGTATCTGGAAGGCAGAACTGAAGATATGGATGTGCCCCAAATGAAAACAGCTGCCTAGGTTTGACTGCCAGTTGGTTGGCATGAAACATGCAATCTGGCATGAGATGTGGGTGCCAAATCTGTGCAATAAGCAGCCACAGGACATAAACACTTATGAAAATGAATGCAAGTCTTTTCCCTAGCCAAGCATTCACTGGGGATAGACCAGTTTTTGCTCTCTTAGATCTTTTCCTTGGTCAGCACTTGGCAGAGTTGTTCCTAAAGGGAGGGTGAGTAGGACCTCCAAGCTCCTGACTTGCTTTTGGAGGTAATGAAAGTGGTCTTTGAGCAATGTGGAGCATCTGCGTGGTCACAGCCAGCACAGCATTGCTCAGTGGTTAAACAGCAGGTGTCAGACTCACCAACTGCCAGATTGGCAACTGTCAGGAATGCTAACAGATACCATAAACTGTAAAACCCACTTACAGATGGCCTTTTTCTAGAGGAACTAAACATTAATTGTGTCTTCATCTGACAGACTGTGAGCTGAATCTTCTTGCTCACCTCTGTCCTCAGTAGCTTCCAATGAGGGGGAGGTTCCAGACACACCAGTGGTCTCCTGGCAGATGTGGGAGAGGAACCAGCTTTAGCCACTGCCTCTTCTCCTGATTTCACAGTAGCTGGGGGCCTTGTTCAGGAACCAATAAAGGATATCCTGTTCTTATCCTAAATCCTCTCCTGAATTTAACCTGGCAAGATAATAGTTTAAAGACAATGTGGTATATGGTCATGGTGGGGGCATTATTTTAGAAAAGGTTCCAGCAATTTCAAGGAAGCCCTGTAAGGACCACAGCCTTTAGCCTCTGTGATTGCTTCATGCCCAAAACCTTTCCTGGCAGTCTTGTCCCAAGCTGGAGGTTGGTAGCATCAAGGTCTCTAAGGCTTTGGAAGTTCCCAAGAGAGAATGATTGTTTTCAGCTCATACAGATTCTCACCATCGATTCTGTCTGAGAAAGCCTAGGACCTACACTAATCCATTTTTCTCTGCTTTTGTCACTGTAAAGCATGTCAGGCTGTTTAATACTGATGTGGCTGCATGATACCAGCAATGAAGATAAATTACCTCAAAAATAGACAATAAGCCTTTCAGCTGTTTAGAGCAGATCAGAGCTATTCTGAACAGCCCACAGATGAAATAAATGGCCATTTATATTCATTTACAGCTTCTGTGGAGAGGTTCCAGCATGCAAATGCAGTGGCCCAGGGGCAACAGCCAGCTAAGGTAGTACTGCCGCTGTAGGGTTTACTGCTGGGAGAGGAGAAACAAGGAGAAACTCCCCCGCCCCCCGCCCTGCTATCTCATTACATGCTAGCAGACTTTGCCTCTGTAACCACCGCAATATTCTTTGTTTGGAAAAGCCACTGAAGGTTGGTGAGGTCTGACACTGAATTGGGATAATAACTACAAAGGAAAAAGGACCATTTTAAATGTACACTAGTCAACAAAACATTTAGAAACCTAGTATGTTCACATGTTCCTCTCAGAGTAAGGCATGAGGGAATCATCTGCCAGCACAGGACATGTTTTAAAAGAGATTTAAATAATTTTTTCTCTTTTGTGCAAGAAATAAGATGTGTTTTCCTCCAATGGGGAAAGCAGACCATCCTTATTGGGGTTTACCCAAGTGTCAAGGGGCATTGGATATGTGCCCAGAGAGGTAATTCACATCTTGCCCTGCAAGTGAGAGGCTCTGAACAGGGAAGACCACATACATGAACAGAAAGCATGGAGATGTATCCACACCATGTACCCAGTTAATATAAAAGCCTGACCCTGTGATTGTGGGTTCTTTCTGTCTTTGGACAGCAGCACGGAGATGCTAGCAGTGCTGTTCTTTGTTGTGTCATTGCTGTCAAACTCTGTGATTTCTTACTGGTTTCTGGTGAATCTGCCTCTCAGCAAGGCTTGCTTGGTAAACCCCATTCATTGTTTTACTTTCAGGTTTGCTCCTGCTCACTCTCACTCTTACAATGGTATTATCTTCTTGTGAGTCTAAAGCGTCTTCTTCTTCACCATTTCATAGATGTTCTCATGTGCAACAGTCAGGAGGAGGAGGCATATGTATTGGTAAGATAAAAGTAAACATTTAATGCCACTATAGCTTGATTTTCATTTTCCAGACATCATACTTTTTGACAATGTTTCACACCTCAGATACAACTAAAGGGATATTTTTTTAAGCCAGCAAACAATAAACTTTACAATTTTAATGGCAAAAGGCTCAATGCATTTGTTGACCATCTTGGAAATGGCTGTGACTTTCCATGTGTGGAACACATCCTCATGCTGTTCTTTCTTTTTTTGTTCCCCCATAAACTTCAGTTGATAAAATATGTATCTACTACCGATACACCATCTTCTTGCATTACCTGCTGGTGGGCCCAGCATAAGTTCTACATCAATCACTTTGTCTCCTCAGCCCCACTTTATACTGCTATTATAATGAGAGAGAACATAGCCATGGACAGAGTGGGATGGGTTTAGCAAATGTACACTTCAATGCATAGCACTTAAATAAGCATTTCCAACCATGATGTGTAAATAAATTATAAAATACAAGCAACTCTATAAAAACAAGAACATCCTGAGTTTACAAATAAATTATATCCTTCATACATAGAATAGGATGTGGATGTTAGTAAACAGCAGTTTCAGCTACAGGAGAGTGAGAAGCAGAACTTGGAGACGTTAGTAGCAATGTGTCCATGAAGGATATATGTATGTGTGTAGGTGTGCCGTGGCAATACTCACGCACACATACACAACACAGGGGTTAATACATCCATAGCTGTAGCATATTGAGAATATGTAAGTGAGCTGAAACTGCCTCAAGCACCAATTTATTACCACTATTATAAAGTTTGCTCGATACTTAAGTAGGACCACTCAAAGCAAGATGGGTTGGGTTGTGTCTTATTGCCTGTCCAGCAAAAGCTCAGAGGTGGTTTGAAATATTATAGATTAGTGCTTCTCATTCACCCTCAGAACCTCTGTTCTCTGGAGAATCACCACAGCCTTTGTGAGCTTCAAAACACTTGTGTGAGCAGAATTCTGCTGTCCATGAAGCTGAAGGTAAAATCCCTGTTGACTTCAGTGGGGCCAGGATGCATCGTGCAATCATGCATTTTCAAGGAAAACTAATTTATTTTTTTTTTGAAGGCTTCCTTGAGAAGGAGAGAGAACCAAGATAAAGACAATAATAAAATGGTTTATTATTTCCAAGAGCAGGCATGGAAGCTGAGATGAGGGCACAATAAATGCAAGAGATAATTAACCTTGCACTGACAAATCATTCACAGTTCTGTTTGCCAGAGTTATTTGGAAAGTTGTCTCAAATCTCTTGATAGCTATGGCCAGCCTTGGGGTCTCCATTGCAAAACCATACGGAGTAACAAACCAAAGCTCATGAAAACGTGGGGATTAAGCGAGGTATGTCACCCATCATGGGCTTGAGAGCTCTGTATGATTCTCAGCCTCTCCCATCAGTGATACCAGTGATCTCTGCTGTGTGCTGGTGCATCCCTGATGCTGGGCAACCATTTCTTCCATATGAACTAGAAACAAGTGGGCTGCTTAAGCTCTGATTTAGGAGAATCATGGAGAAGCTTCAAGTTTCAATTTTAAAGGGATAGACAGAAAGCTTTATCTCACAGACAGCTAACAGTCCAGGCTTCCAGCTGATGCAACTACACTCTGTGCCTCATGCAGATGCAGATACTGCTTATCAGCTGTGACTGCAAGATACTAAATTCATGAAGCACCCTGAAATACTGGATTACTGTTGCAGGCTTCAACATTTCAGTCATAGCCCCCACACAGGAATTGTAGCAACTTGATTTTGTAGGCTGAAGAACATGGGAAAGAAAAGATCTTCCAAAGAAACCTTCATAAATGTTTCAGGCATAAGTTTTCCACTAGAATGTGACATAAATCACTTTTATCTAAGTGAGTGGAAGGAGAAAGGGTCTGTAGGGCTCCGAGGGGGGTGGGGGTGGTGATATAGCTGCCATTTGTGAATAGCTATGCCATCTCCCCACAGCAATGTGTGAGGAGGGAACAGTGTCTCACAGGGTGTCAATGAGCTTTTTATTTTTGCCGTTATCTTTTAGCTCAGAAAAATAATTGCAGTTATTGTTTTTTGCCTTTGTAAAATGCAATTGTTCTGAGAGTCTACATCCATCAGGTGTCGTAACTTTTGAGTCTCATGCCACAGGTAGTAGTCACCATTTTAAGACAAACCAGATTATTGAGATCAATTAAAAAGACACCCCGATGATACTTTAAGGTGAACGGAGTCTACCCTGTGAGTAAGGTTAGGACTTGATGTGTGTTACTGCCAGCATCGCGCTCAGCTTTCTGCCCAATTGCCATGTTCAGAGAAAAAAAGAAAGAAACACGGCGGTGTGCATCTTTCATCCTTTTCTGTACATTCTCTGCAGCCCTCATTTAGCTTGCTCGATGCCATAGGACCATGGCATTACATTTTCTCAGTTGCTATTGCATTTAGCTGCAAGTTTCCGAAGTTCTTTGTTTGTTGTATGGCAACAGGAATCTTCCAAGATGGGATTGAAGCCAGTGGTCAGTGATAATCATGTGCTTGGACCTTACAGAAAATGAAGGGGCATCAAATGTATATACTTGTATATATTTCTATACACATATATATACAGTGCAGATGAGTGCAGCCATGACACAACCCAGCAATGAAGTACTTGGATCTCCTGCTACACATACAAACAAAGAATTAACCTTCAACCTAAGTACCTTACCATCGCTGTTCCCTACTAAAAATCTCAGGGAAATACTGATCTCCAGATGTGCAAATGATTAATCATTACATTCATGTAGCCTCTATGCATTTTGGGTGACTTGATGCCTTTTAAAAAATCAGCATGCGAACAGAATTATGCTGGAAATGGCATTTTGTGGATGGCTTGCAAAAGTCTATGCGTCTTCTGTAAAACATTGGCTACTGTAAGATCAATTTCATAATAAAGTCCTGATGCTTCCAATTATCTGTTTTGCAGATATTTGAGGTATAATAATAAAAATAGTGAAGTAAAAAGCTATTTTCAACAAGAAAACATTTCACAGATGCCAAATCTCCATACATAAGCATTCCCTTTTTTGCATTAAGCCACCACAGTTCCTAAAATATAGTGGCAAATTCTGAAACACATGGACAGAAAGTCAAAAATGAGAAGATGAACATGAATATTAGGATATGAGTGCTAGTAGATGACAGGAGTGTTAGTGGCTAATTAAGTCCTCAGAAATAGAAGATCTGTAAGGGCTATACATAATTTTCAGCATGCCAAATTAATCTTTGGCATAATCCATTTTCAGGAGTCAGTTTTGGTCTACCAGGATCTACAGGGCAAACACATGCTCTGTTTGGACAATGGATAGCTAGACGTGCTTTTCCCTTTGCTTCCTAACCTGCAGAGATACCAAATCTAGAGGCAATGAATAATTGAGCTAATGATGCTGAGGAATAGTACAAGTCAAACGGAACATCTGAATGTGCATCAAAGTGTTGACAATGTACTTTTGATGTCAATGTGAGTTTTGCCATGGCTTCAGGACTGCAGGGCCAATATGGAGAAGGCCATAGCCAATATGCCTGAAAGGCTACAACTTGTGACTCCTGTTTATTTCCAGATGTGCTGAGTTGAGCACAGCCTGCACTTCTCATGTACCTCATAACTATGGACAGACTGGACCAGGGACCAAAAGCTGCCAAAAATGTTTTGTAGTGCTACGTGTCAAAAAAAAGCAAAGCTGAATTTCATCAGTCTTAATCTCATGGAAGAAAGACAGAACAAGCACTAATTTTTGGTCTGAATCTCTCAGCCTAAAGAGACATTTTCCAAAAAGTTATATAGCACCAGAAAAAGAGGTATCCATAACTCTAGCCAGTACAAAGTAAAAATACATGAAAAAGAAAACAGGCTATGGTGGGGGCTGGATCAGATGGAAAAAGTATTTACTTCACCGTAACAGGACCTCTTCTTTCTCATACACTGCAGAACCTACAGGCTGGGAAAATGACTGCATCCTCCTGCACGTAAGATTGTACAGAAAAGGATATAAGCAAGCCTTACTCACTGCTAGTAATATTTTTTGTGTAATTTGGGAGAGGGCAATTACTCTTTGAGTGGCCTTACTCTGGTAACAAGAAAAGACAGTTAACATTTATTCATATGTTGTACTGTTTAGGAAATATCTCTACAAACACAAGTTACTTAGAAACAGCAATTCTGAAATAGGAGAAAGCACCAAGAGGAAAACAAGCTGTAAATACATTTCAAAAGTGTGTTTTCTTCCTTTTTCTTTTCTTGACTAGCACCATCTGTACACAATAAGGTATGAACATAAATGTTTGAATAATAAAGATTTGCAAGGCACTTAAACAGTTTTTCTGGATAGGTTTTTCTTTTTAATGAACCTCTCAATGGAAGTCCTACAACAACCTTTCCTCTCCCTCAGGTAACGTGGGGAAAGAAGTGTCTTCTGTCAGCAGCTCTTATTTACAGACATATCCTTAAAGGTTCCTCAAAGTGCTCTTTTGGACTAAGAGAATCAACAACCTTATATCTCCATTTTCCATGCTAGTCCTGGTTTTGTTGGGTTTTTTTTAGTACTACTCTTCTGTATAATATAGCAAATCTCTCATACACACAGTTGAGACTTGACTCCAACCTTCATCCTCAATCTGTTGTCTTTGGGATGCTCTTCAGAAGGGAAATGGAGGATGGCAGAGATGCACATTGAAATTCTTTTGAGGTTCATACTTTATCGGCATCTAGAGGTGATGTCAAAGCAGGTGATCATCATGAGATGGGCCTTGCAGAAGTTGACACGGTTTTCCAAACGCTCAGTCACACATTCCAGGGCCTCTAGATATTCCAGAGAATCCAACTCAAATACCTGCTCCAGATCAACTGTGGGAAAGAAAATACAGAGATAGCAAAACAATCTTGAGCCTGATCTTCTCTTACAATGGGTAAGTGCTAAACGCTAAGAGTCTTGGCTGACCACAGAGACGTAAATAGAAGCTCTGCCTGAGAAGACAAGATCTTTGCTGAATTCAGAACCTGGAGTTAGAAACTTACTTCCTATCTCCCTGCTCCTCATGCTTCTTCCTATTCTATGTGATTCTTCCTCTACCACTGAGTGGGAAAGGGAATGTGATCACATCAATCGCTTCAGCAGAGCTGTCCACTTGCTTCTGTGGAAGCTGAGTGTGAGATACATTGTCTGAGCCAAGAATTCCCCTGGAGCAATGTGCTGATGCTGAGGCTTTCTGCATTTACCAGCCTGGGATCAGAGGCAAAGGCATCACAAAGGAAGTGGAAAGCAGCATATGGCAAATTCTCTGCTCTCTTTTAATCTGTCCTTTTTACCTCTCTTCTTTGATAGCAATCCTAAAGCAGTTACTGTGGTTGTTCTGCAGGGTGTAGCAATCCAGTGTTACTTTACAGCAGCTGTCAGAGGAAGCGTTAGGATGCTTCCAGAGAACATACCAGCCAAACTCCTTTTGCCACCTGCAATCAGCCTAAGTTAATTACAAATCTTTGGGGTTTTTTCTAGAATTCTTTTGATGTGAGCCAATCTCCTTGCTACAAATAGTTTCAAATCACTGCAGGACTCTCTATCTTTTTTCCTGTGAGGTGTTTTCAGGAGCTGTGGACTGAAACATGTGAACCTTAATCTACCAGTGGCAACGGCCACCACTGCAAGGCTCTCAGGAAAAAAGGATTGTTCAGTTCTACTGTCAACATCTAATAAGAACTGTAGGGACTAGTTCTAGAAATACAGTCAATCTAAAACTTGTCCTTAGGTCATATGTCCAGCATTTTAGTTTACAAACTCTGTAGCTCCACATCTCATTCTTAGTGAATTATTTCTGCTCTCCTCCATCCCTCAACTCCACAGTAAAATTGTTAGGCCAGGCAATAAAATTATGTTCTTACATTCACTGAGCCATTTATTAGGATCCAGCATCAGGTACTGTTTGGTCACCTCCAGTTCTCTCATCAGCCATTCATACTTGGCCTTGACCTCAGCAATTCTCTGCTGGTGATGCTCCAGGATTTTCAGCTTAGCATTGAAACATATCACCTCCTGCCAACCAGGAAAAAGGAAGGAACAGGTGAAGAGATGACGAAATTATCCAGATCCATTCAGTGAAGTGGTCTACCAATCAATAATACCAACAATGACTCATTTACTCTGGAAGTGTAGGAAACTTCGTGTGAAATCATCGCCTGCTTTATTTTTATAGCTTTTGGGGTTTTTTTGTGTTTTTCATCAGGGGGCTTTAGGGACTTTGCAATGATAGTTAATAATAAATCACAATAATTAATAACAAGCAGCATTTTGAAATCACAACAACCATGGCAAAATATTTCTGGTTTTTGTTACCAGAAGTTCAGCTAAGAAAAAAATTAAGCTCTTGGGAGAAGGAAATCCATGACTTGGTGTACTAAAACCTTTATGCTCAGCACGTAAGAAATACAACAGCCATATTGCAAAACTGGTAGCAATATAAAATTTAAAAACACTTAAAGAAAAAGAGTGTGTTTTGGGAAAAGAGAATCTTGCAAAGCACCCTCATTAACGAAGAAGTTGCGTTTCCTGTTACTTTTCCCACACACACCTGTCAGCAGCTGATCTTAAACTTCCCTGATCTGCTTTTTATAAACTTGGGGGCCTGCAGTTGGTAGGAAGAACTTTGTAAGAGAGAAGACATTAGCTATCCTGAAACAAATTCAATAAAAGTACTTGAGACACCACTGCTGCCTAGAAAAAACAATGTGAAAAGCACAGGAGCCACCAATACCACTAGTAAGGGGCAAAAATGTAAAGTACTCCTATTCAGAAGCTACTATGGGAGGTGTAACCTGAGTCATAACTGCTCTTAAATGAGATAACAGATTTTGCTGCTTGTTGAATTTACCATACAAAACAATACATGTATGTGACTGCATAATTCAAATACCCCCTTTTACACCCTGCAGGAGGAGGAGACAGGTCACACAGCTTGCACTCACCTTGCTATCCCCACCTCGTTGCCGCTGGAGCCTCTCCACATCATCTATCTCATAGACTTTGATCTCAAAGGGTTCCCCCAACCCCCTCTGCCCACTTCGCAGGGGCCCGTCCACCCAGCGGACCCCAGGGCTGTTGACAGGTTTCCTTGCAGGGGAAGCGGCATCGAGTGATAAAGCTGGAATGAGCCTCCGTCTCTGTGAACCTGCAAATACAGAAGGTGCCATTTGACATCAGAGCAGCTACTGCCTCTCCTGCCGGCTCCATCTGCACAGATGTTTCAAACTGTCCAGGCTCAGCCTTTTCACACACAGAAGAAAATGCAGTGAAAACCCCAGGAGGCCATGAGGGCTCTGGGTGAGCTGTAACTGCACCCACCCAACATGAGTTAAATCCTCATGTGTTCTTAAGAGCAGGATTTGATCCATGGAAGGTACATGTACCCCAGTTTCCAGAGCTCATACCTGCTCTCCTTTGCTCAGGTCTTGGTGTGTACTGGTATGCCAAAGTACCAGGCTGGAGCCAGTCTAGCTTTGCTTTCCTGTCAGGCTTTTACAGCCCAAGGATTAGCACCAAATTCTTTTACTATGCTGGAGTTGAATGCCTGTATACTACCTCTAGTCCTCTGCATAACCCTAGAGTAGGCTGCCAGACAGGACAAAATATGGCAGTAAGTACAGCTGCGCTTGGTGCTTGCCACCAGCTTTAGCCTGGTCTCCGTTTGGTAGAATATTCTTCTAAAACATTTCCCACTTCTGGGTGGGTTTTAAAAAGCCACCATTTTTGTATCTGACAACTCTTGCAGGGTCTCTCCTAGAAGGCAGCAGGAACAGAAGGGATGGGAGAAACCAAAGACAAACAGTCAGAGCCAGCAAGTTTGAACTAAACTATTAAATTAATCTCGGCTGCAAGAACAAAACTGATGCCAGGAGGGAAGGAATGCAGAATGATCTCGCAGATTTGATTTTAAAAACAAGACAAAAACCATTTAAAGGAACCTCCAGCAGTATATTTATTGAAACTTTATGTAAATAGTTTCAATGTGTCTGCCAACTTGGAGCTTCAATGACAGCAAACACCCTCACCCCAGCCCAAAAGTATCTATTGATTGCCTGGTTTGGGGATTTGCAGGAAGAAACCTTGTCTGATTTTCTTCCTGGGAGTCTGTTTCTCTGCTCTGTGATGTATCACATCTTATCCCACCACTTCCTGAGTGCAGCAGTCTGTGCTGGAAACCAGCAGTCAGTGACCAGTAACAAACCTGCTCTAAAATGGAAGGAATACTGTCTCTCTGGAAAGCCAAGTCTACAGAGCTCTGATCCAAGCCATAACACTGTGCTATAACAGGAGAGCACAAGGGCCATTTTTAGCAAACATCTGGAGATGTAGACAGCCCATCCTGTGACCACTACCACAATTGTAGTTACTACTTACAGCTCAGCCCAGTGAAAAAAGCCATGCCAGAGCAAAGTTTTACAAATACCAGTGAGTAGGACAAAGCCACCTGAGATGGGGTGACCCACTGCCACCACCTTGAGACACGAGGGTCACCCACACAGGTGACCATCCCTCCCTGTGGATGGTAGCTGGATGACAGACTGAGTTTGCGTTTCAGACAAACAACTTCTGAGGAAGTGGGTTTTGAAGTCAACTCTATTCTGGGATCTTGAAGAGTCAGCTACCCATGAAGGCAATCAAACAACATTTTAGGAAGTGAAGAGGTGTTTGAGGAAGTCGGGTTATCAGAGGGGTGAGTGATCATTAGTTATTCTGGGATATCTTGCAGCTACTACAGGATATTCTGTAGGATTGCTGAATGACATAAGAAAGGCTATCAAGCACCAAGAATAATAAAGACTTGTGTGCATGGATACAGGTTTTCTCCAATAGGAGACAGACATGTGTGTTAGAATAGGGTATAAAAGAAAGAGAGAGTTAACAATAAAGTGCATTTTTGCTTTTGCTTGCTTGATGCATACTATCCTGTGTTCTGTGTGTTTTGTCTGTCACAACTAAAGCAGCGACACCTCCCCATCACAGAGACTCCAAGAGGAAAGAGACAGCCTTTTTACCTGAGCCTTAAACACAGATTCATGATGTTTGGAGTGCTTTGCAGAGAAAAGAAATAAAAGATTTGCATCTTTGCAGTGAGGCAAAATGGAACCTAGTTTGTTATAAACATGCTGTGATTAATTTGCTGCATATTAGGCCAAGTACAGAGAACAATGGTGTCTCTTGAGAAAAGACTCCCACCACTGACCTCTCCATTTACCCTCTGATTTTTCTGATTTCACCTTAATTGGAATCAGTAAGGATATACAGCTAAAACACAGCTTCAAGGCGAGAGTCACAGAGCAGATGACAGCTTGCTCATCTGTATCCACACGCAGACACAACAAATAAATTGTTAAGATTAATAGTTTTCCATCTACATACAAAATTCCAATTTGATGTCCAAGATTTATTGTGAGCATTCAATGGTTAGAATCTCATAAATTTTGACTGCATAATAAATAAAATGCTTTATAGAAATACTAGTACAGCTCTCCTCTACTTTTCTACACATGAAGACAGTGGGCAGCTGGGGAGTCCAGGAGGAGCAGCTCTTAGAATAACAGAAACAAAGAACCACAGAATAGTTTAGGTTGGAAAACACCTGTAAGTTCATCCAGTCTGACCAGCAGGAAAGAATGTGCATTGTGTGAAAACTGATCTGACTGAAGCTATGACACACTTCAGCAAAGCTGAGCTCAGTAAAACCTTAAGGTATTGCAAACAGACAAAGCCAGCCTGGGTCCATAAGGATAACATTAAGGATAAGAAGACTCACTGACCTCAGTCAAATTGCCCAACTGCCTAAGAATTTGTGCTCATAAGCATATGCTGAGTGGTGCAGAAACTCTTAAGAGGTCTGGGTTTGATAAGTTCTGTGTATTCAGGAGGGTTCCTTTCAGACTGCTGCTTTCCAAGCACACTTTCCAGACTGAGCATCTTTTCTGTGAAGAAGGTGAAAGCAAAAAGTATAAATTCAAAATCTTCACTGAAAGAATCCTGATGCATCCCTCTCTCCTCAAAGCATGATACAGTAGAATGGGGTGCAAAACCAAGTGCTATCCCAGAAATGTTCACGTGCTTCAGCAGAAAAAGAAACTGTGACTTGATATCTCATAATTTTGGAGATTTATCACACGTGCTCAAAGGCAAGATGTGGAGTCAAAGCTATTCCCTGCTGTCCTTTAATGTTATGGGAAGTAAAATTGCCTTTCTGTACAGAACCCATTACTCAGCATTTTGTTTTTTCTTGCTAGACAGTCCATCCAACCCAAGGTGATTACAGAAAAAAATCTTGACTGAGCTCCTACCGTTCCTTCTGTGACTTTATTTCCAAGAAATAATGTGTTTCCAGCAGAAATAACATCAACCTGAAATGTGGCATCAAACAGCTTACTAGAGAAGATTATGTGTCCTGCTCCCCCAAGCTGCTCCTCACTGCCTGACAACAGGGCTCCCGCTTTGTTTGAGCTGACAATATAGTGCTGACTGCTCTCATTCCCATTTCCTGATGGGATCTGCCCTCATGGGCAATTGTCCATGACTAAACCAACTCCTTTGGTTCCTTTGACCTCCTTTCTCTAGTCTGTCTCATGCTTTCTCCAGTGCAGAGCAATTAACTCCTCAAATTGTCATACAATTTTCACAGTTCCCCTCCCTTTTACTGGTGACATTGCCAAAGCTTTCAAGTGGAAGATCTCTGTGATCATGTGGCAACTTCACCAGAAGTATTTAGGGTGCCCACCTTGAGGTCAGTCCTACAAACATCAAAGAATTTGGGCATTTACTGCAAGAAAGTCTAAATAGCATTTACCCATCCTGGCAGCCAGGATTATACAGGGAGGGCCATATTACACCTGAACATCTGGAACAGGAAACAATGTCAGTATCCACAATGCAGATGAAAGTTTCCTAGGTTCACAACACTGTAAAATAATAAAGGCTGTAGTCTGTGTTGACTTATACTCATTGTTGTCAAAAATGAGTAAGGAGTATAAAGACACTTGCCTTCTACCCCATAAGTGCTCGAAGCCAGGTTGGATGGGGCTCTGGGTAACCTGGTCTGGTGAGAATTATTCCTGCCCAGGGCAGGGGGTTGGAAATAGATGATCCCTGACGTCCCTTCCAATCCAAACCATTCCATGATTCTATGACACTTGAGGCTAGAAATTGCTTGCTGTATATCTGAGTAAAGCAACTATCATTTCTTACCTTCCTTCCATAACTAACCCAGATAATGGTGCTTCTGTATTGATACAATAAACATGTTGAGGCACACAGCCTACTACCCCTAACTTCTTCTATCCACCCAGTTTAGTTCATAGCTTTTCTTCCTGGATTATTTTAAAGGGAGGTTTTCAGGGCAGTGTGGAGCTGGTAATGAGGGAAGCAGCTCTCCTGCAGTGTGGCAGGCTGACAAGTGACCTGGGAGACACTCCAGGGAAGATGCCCATCTTGGTGTCCCCTCCATGCACACACAATCCCTAGCAAAAAAAACAACCAGAGTGCCTTCTACACATTTATCTCACGTTGGGCTGGATTTTGGTTTCACTGGTGTCATTTAGCACAGCTGCACTGGGTTTGGAGCTGGTTATTGTTACTGCAGTCCTGCGCTCACCGGCTGTAACAGACGCTTGGGCAGCAGAGGCCAGAGGGGGAAAGGGCTCTGCAGCCAGAACACTAGGACAGTGCAGGAGGCATTCCAGGGAGCTAAATTCTGTGTCTGTCTGAGGAGCAGGTTTTATTTATACCCAGCCTAATGGTGTCCAATTCAGTCATGCATGTTCCACAGAGCCCTCACTGTGCACAATAGCTGCTGCCATTTCCTCTATTAAATCACTCCTATGCTCATGTGGCTGAAAGCTCAGCCCTGGCATGCAGTAGTCAAGCGTGTAAAAAATGATTACTCTGATCCCTTTCAACACAAATTTGCTGCATGAAATGGCCTGGCTTTGACCTGGGAAAATCAATGCTGTTGCTTTAATGAACAACAACAAAAAAAATAATAGGAGCTGAAGCCCAAATTTCCCCTCCCTCTGCTTCCCCCCAGGGTTATCCAGCCAGCACTCACATGCATGGTCAGCTGCATGCAAACTGCTTTCCCCTGTCTAATTCTAACCATCCTTTGCCAAAGCAAAGGTATAATGCATGGTATCAATTAGCTACTGTCACTTGTAAGGACGTTATAGCAGAAACACTGGAGGTGGCCCGATTGCTCTGAGATACAAATGGCAATTTCTAGCTCCCTGCACTGTGCCCTGGACAGTCTAAATGTGAACCAGATTCCAGGATTCAACAACAAAAGCTCAGATTCCTTTTCTTGGTGTTCTGTTCCATTGTTACTATTTTGTCCATGTCTCAAAACGTGATGCTTCACAATATTGCTTGGAGAACGGCTTTCAAAACTTACAGCCGCTGTATGCAGTCTCTGGCTTTTTCTGCTGCTTCCATAGACAAAACTAAAGTGCTTCCAGAATATGTTCAACTATAGGGTTTCCAGGGCTTTCCAGGAGCCTCTAAACCTCCATCTTTAAAACCATCCCACCAGTGAAACACAGAGCACACAAGTAAGAGAGAAAAATAGACTCTAATTGTAGATAATTATTGCCATGTCTTAACAGCCAGTCTTTGTGTTAAAAGCATTTAAAATCATGTAGCAATTTGCTCTGCTTTGGTGGTGAAGCTCAGACACCATGAAACTTTACTGTAAAGGCCATAAAATGCTGCAGTAGGAATCTTTAGTTATCTATAGTCAGAAGATAATAGAGAGTGTGCACACACACCACTTCTATCATGGACTGTGAAGAGCAGGGACCACCTGATGCTGAGAAAGACTCAAGGCACAGGTTTGAACTTTGGGAAGTTGGCACTTGGAAACCTTAATTTCCCTCCTCCTACCTTGTTTCTCATTTCAGTGTCACCTCTTAGATTTGCTTTTGTTCTGTCCACTGGTACTCAAAGTCAAGAAAGCTGAACTGGTCCAGAATGACCCAACTTAGACTTTGTCCCTTAAGCATCACCTCTTCCACTTTCTCCTTCCTTCCCATATTTTCCTCGTATGCCTGAGTGCTGGGCCTTTCTCTCTGTAAGTTGGTCTGTGCACACTAGCCAAGAGGCAGCAGTCCCAGTGGTGCCCACTGGTGTGTTACCACTGCCACACATTGCTGCTCCGCAGACCTGCTGGGGCCATACACTGCTGCTCCCAGTGCTTCACCATGGCCTGGTGCCAGTAAAGCTCAGAAAGCCTCTCAACCGGAGAAATCAAAGGAAACACACTCCTCAGTAGATGTCCATCCAATCTCCACGGAGCACTGTGGCAAGAAGGTCTGGGCCAATTTCACAAGAGATGGTTAGGCCTAAGGATCCAGTCCTGTTTGCAAAGGGAACAGCCCTTCCTGTGCTGCTGTTCACCGGGATTTTCTCCTTACAGGCAGCTTTAAGATGCTGTAAGGGAAGGAATTAGGAAACTATACTTGCAGGAGAAGGTGATAAGAGGCAGAAACAAGGCATTTGTGCACATCACATGAGAATGCAAATGGGACCTGGCTTCACTGGGTGACCTCATCAGAGCCTGAGCTTGTTCTTTGCTATAATTTTGCAGTGGGCAGGACCTGGAGCTGGTACCACACCTGAAACCATCATCATTGCATTGAGATTTATTGAAAAGTGATGCCCATGTACATTCAAACCATACTGGGGAAAAGATTCTAAAAACCAAAGCGGAGATGCACAAAGCAGGTAGGTAAGGCGTCAGACAGACCCTGCTGCTGCCTTTTTCACACCACTGTGATACTAGCAACCAGGGAACACAGAAATTACACAAGCTGCCCAAGGTGACACAGCGAACCAGAGGAGAGAACATTGATCACAAGTTCTAATCTGCCACCCTACATGCCTCCCCTCATACCCACTATGTTCCCAAGACACAAACAAGGCCTTGCTAAAACTAATTTCAGTCCCAGTGCATGTCTTAATCACATACAGGAGAATCTACTATAAAGGCACCTTGTCCTTGAGTGCCCACTAGGCCATCACACCTGAAATGTCTAAGGAATTAAGAAAAAGTATTTGTATTTTTGGTGCTAGCAACTGAGGGCCAAGACAGCCGGGGCTGAAGTCAGCAGTCAACAGTGCCCATGATTTAACCCTGGATCTTGCTACTGTTTAGTTGTAGACACTGGGCAAGTCTGTTCTCTGCCTTCATTTCTCCATCTGCAGGACCAAGGTTAGATGCTAGAAAGGTGGGGACATTTCTTAAATGGGTGGCAGAGCTTCAGGGGGAAGGCTTATGCGCATGATTCTTTCAATAGGAACCAGAATGCAAGAGAAAAATATCGAGTTTTAATGTTCTTTTAATTTTTTGCAAACAACACCTGGCTGTGAACCGTACAGGAGCCCAGGCAGAGTCCAGAATTTAACCTAAGGCTAGCGCCAAAGGAAATGAACTAGCTTTATCTTTCCAAAGCTGTCAGCGTGGGACTGACGCTTCATGCATGACATCCGGGACAGAAGCACCTCCACACACAGATAACACACTTAAGAGCATTGAAAGACAAGATGTTAATCTGAAGAAAACGGTGTCTCTTCAGGGTGTCAGAACTTCAAAAGTAATTGTGAGACCTGATGGTGCTGCTGGTGATCCTCTTAAAGACTCTTTATAGCTTCTCTTAGAGGGGCCTTGGGCTGATTCATGTCGATGCAGCCTGACAGCTACCATTTCTGTTAATAATATTCGTAAATAAAGTGGACAAGGTTGCCTGACCTGAAAGGAGCATATCTATAGTGCTAGATCCATTACAGCACAGTGGGTCTGTGACTGCAAATCAGGAAAGGTCCAATGCTCTTGACACTACGTATTAAAATAATATCTGTCTTTCTGGAGCTCAGAACCTTTGTCTGCTATTGTTTTCATTAAAAAGGGTTCCTTAAGGCAGAATGTTCACACTGGAACAGACCTACTGAGAACAGCTAGTACAAAGGATGAAAGATTGCAAATCTTTGGGACTTTTTTTTTTATTACAAATAACAATATATTTGTGAACAGTTCTATTTTCCCCTCACAGCTCCTCCTCCTTGTTCTCCTGCAATGAAGTTGTAATCCTTTATGCCATCATAAATCTGCTGACATGTGAAAAATTATACTATTACCAAACACAGCAAAACAGAATTATGGTCGCACTGCTGCAGGATGGTGATGCAGACAGGAGCTGGATTATAGGAAAGCAAAGCCTAATTAATTTCTGGGCAGTGTTTTTGCTGCTAGAAATACGGAAGGTAGTAAGGACTTTTGTTTAAAAGAATTTGCATAAATCCTCTGGTTGGTTGTACTTAGACACAAAGTCAGACAATGCAATACAAGAATCACAAGAGCAACCTCAAACCTGAGCCTCCACTCTTCAAAACTGCCTTTTCACATCCAAGCTGGCACAATGTTCAGGGTTATCAGAAGCCAAAGCTGTGAGCCACAGCACAACCCTGATGCAACACACAGGGCTGAAACTTCTGTAATTACAACACAATGCTTTTCTTGCTCATATCTCCAGCCTTGCCCAGCCACCAATGTGCTATGAAAGCAGAGTGAAGTGAAAGGAAGCAACTAGTTTTGCAAGCATCAAAGTAAATAAATCCTGGTCCTCTTCTGATTTCATTTTGGAGTGAACTCTGGAGTCTAAAGAATCTGTAGGTTCTGCCTGAAGCTTTTCTCAGAGTATTTTTTAAAGTATTTCCCCTAGGGATGGGGTATTCTCTGGTGTCTAATAAGGATAAACTTATGTTGCCATTTTCTCTGTTCCCTCACCTGCACAGCCACTTATTTTAACAGATCTTGGTAAATTTTTTGCATCTAAATGACCTGTGCAGCAAATTCGTGTTATCTGGACAGCTCCTCCACAAGACACAATCATGGTGTCAGTACAAAGTTTATGTTTGAAAGGAGCTCTTGGAGGAGCAGCTCCACAGAAAGATTAAAATCAGTTAATTACCATATGGTCTGAAGAAACAGGATGGAGGCTTTTCCATAAGATGCAAAGTTAACTGCAGAAATGTTATTTCATTGCTTGGTCTGTGCTCACACCTGGTAAAGCAATCACCTTCAGATGCCTCTTCTGAGTAGGTACAATTGGTAGTGCACTTATGCATATGGTTCTGTTAGAGGTATCTATTGTATTCACAGCTGTGCTGCACATAATCTTCCTGCTACCACGGTAGCATCAAGCATCAATTACTTGGTTCATTCACTGCAAATGAAACCCAGAGCTGAGTATCCCAGCAAGTGGAGTGGCTGGTGGATTAGGAAGTTTATGAAAATAACATACTTTGGACATCCAGCGCTACTGTAGGATAATTTGCCACTGATATTTCCCACCCCTATGCACACCACTTCCAATGTCAATGCACAGATTTGCAAAAGCAGATTAGGCAGGATCTGCACTTCAGGCTGTGAAAAGAGCACCCAGGAAAAAGGTGAGGTCACCATTAGAGTTATGGGTGAATGATGGATGCTGCTCATCCCTGTCCTGCAATTTTCTGACTCTCTGGTGGTACTATCTACCGCACAGACACTTAATATAACCCAGGAGACTCTTGCTCATCTAATTCTGAAGTCCCAATGCAGTGCAAAAGCTAGTAGGGTTATATCTGAACAGTGATGAAGTCTTTCTGATTCTTCCAATGATCACTAAATAGGCGTTCACATCTGCAGGTGCTTCCATGCAGTACTTCTCATAAATTATGGTTAATACCATTTTTTTAATGGACTATTAATTACCGGGAAAAGAAGGACTTATAACTCAAAAGTTGAAGAAACAGAAGTCTCAGAGGCAAGTTAACCTTTTTTCAAGGGGCATGGCCACAACCTGGTTCCATCTTCCAGGTGGAAAGAAGGAACTCCTCAGTGTTCCATCTGAAAGGACTAGACAGGTCCTTTCCAACCCCACCAGTCTGTGATAAATAAATACTTGACAGTGGCTGCCAGTGCCACTACTAACCAGACTTCTGTTCGCATGGAGTAAACCCAAGTGAAGTGGGTCAGTGGGAGACTCCACTGCAAAGGTAAAGCAACCACATGAAGAGTAGGTTGCAAAATAAAGGAACACAGAACCAAGGACACATTCTCCAGCCTTGTTTCTCTGCTGGTTGGTAGTTCAGTTGGTATTGAACTAGCTCACCTGCAGGGTTTCCTCTCCACCACTTACTGGTTACCTGCTTGGCTCTGTGTCTCTTTCTCACGCCACCACAAACTCACCTACATTTGATCGCTTCTTTGGAGTTTTGAGACTTCGGCACCTGCCGCTTGTGGAGCTGCTGTTCTCGCTTGTGGAGTCTTGTGCTGAAGAGGCACTGCCAGTTGCTTCACTGTCCCTCATCATGCTCTCATAGCCACTGCTCCCACCACTGTGGTAGAAGAGGGCTGTTTTCCCCATGGCAGGGGGCAGCTCCCCACTCAGGATACTGCTGTTGTCACTCCCATGCCCACTGCTGCAGCGGTGAGGTTTCCGAGGAGGGGTGATCTTGCTGTAGGGTGAAGGTAGCATGTGAACTGCTGGCTTCTCATCTCCAGGGAAGCCCCCTCGTTCCTCTACCTCGGGGGCTCCCCGCAGCTGTAAGCCCCTGGTACTGGTGCTCCCCTGGAGCAGTTCAGAAATCCGCCCATTAACGGCCCGAAGGGGCAGCTTGGAGGCCAGGCTAGAGCCCCGGGTTCTGCTGAGGGACTGTGTTGACCACGACGTGTTCTTCCCACTCTGAGGCAAACTGGAGCTCTGCCCTACAGTCTGAGGCAAGGACTTGGTGGAGAAGCTGAGCGTCTTGGTGGCAGAGGCAGACAGGCTGCGAGCCTTGGGACTTGCCAGCAGGAGCTTGCTGACTGCAGAGATCTTGGACTGGCTAGCTTTCGTGGAGGCACCTGTGGACTGGGAGAGGCTTGAGTTGGTGGGTGAGGACATGACGCTGCGGCTGAGGCTCCTCCCAGCCCTGGGCATAGTGGTGTCTTTACCAGAGCTCATTTTGGAATTCACAGAGGAAAAGCTTTCTGCCCTTTCCAGTGACAAGCACTCATAGCGGCTTCCTGTGGCTCTCCCAAGGGAGTTGGTCCTGCTGGCAAGCTGCTCCAGTTTGGCACTGAAGAGCTTGCTGCTGCTGTTGCTGCCACTGCTATCAATGCCAGGGCATTTCTGCTTGGCACTGGGCTCTTCAGAGAAGCTGGCCAGAAAGGACCCTTGCTGGCTGGAGGGGCTGCTTGTGGTGCTGTCGGCTGCATTGTGCTGGGGACTGGCTCTGTTCTTCTGGTCTAAACTTGACTTTCTCACTGGTGGCAGAGGAGGGGTCCCTTTAGGGCGAATGAGGACACAGTGTTTGGGAGAGACCATTCTCCTGTCTAGGCTGGACTTAGAGAACTGTGGGATAGGAGGAGAACTGAACCCGCTTCTGTCAGCAGTGGTGGGATGGAGGTGACTGTCAGGTTCCTCTGCCTTGCTCACCTTTGGGAGCTCGTGAGGGAGGCTGCCATTCTTCAAGGTATCACTGGAATGAACAGGGCTTTGGGTTGCAGGGCTGATCACTGCCACCTCACACCCATCCACAATCCTCTTTAGACTGTCAGATCCTGGGGAGATAGAAGTGTCCCCACTGCTGCTGCTGCTAAGCTTGTCCACTGAAGGGGGCTTTGTGCTGTGCTCAGGCTTGGCTGATTCTATGACTGTGTCAGACACTGGCCCACTGCTGCTCCCAGAGCTGTCCTTTTTCAAATCTTCTTCTCTCTTCAGCCAAGGGTCTTCAAATTTGATACTCTTCTTAGCACTGGGTTCCTTCCCATTATGGGGATGAGCAAACTTTGGGTGAGCAGCTACTGCCAGTACAGCATCATCAGAGTCTTGTGCTTTGAAGGGATTAACTGCAATGCAAGGGTACACAGTAATGTTTGCCTTCATTGGGATGTAGCCTTCATAGTTGCTGAGATTCGTGGTGTTTTTTATTGTGACAGTAGTTTTCCCTAGAGCTGATATTTTACAGCCTTTCATGGGTGGCACTTTGCTGAAAGTTTCCTCTCCCATTTCTGACAGAATCAGCATGTTGTCAGACCTGGGCTTCTGCTTGTCACCGACACAGATCATGCTGGCACTTTGTAAGGTGCTGGCAAACTCAGATATGGGTGGTTCTGCCATTGCTTCCCCATGCCCATAGCATGTTTGGGCTATGAAACTGTGGCAGGACTGTTCACCATCACTCCCAGTGCTCATTTCACTCAACCAGGAACTGATAGATGAGTGCCTGCTGCCAACATCCTGGGATTTGTCATCCAGGCCCAGTTTTGGAAGTGGAAGAAACTGTGTAATGCTGACTTCAGACATAGGAGCTGTACTGGAGTAACATTCAAGATCTTCAGATATGCTGCTGATAATACTGACTGGCCTGGACCCCGAGGCCAAAGCCTGCACAGAACAGTCACTGTTAAAGCTGATGATGCTGGTTGGACGCCCATTGTCAAGGACCCCACTAATTGTTAGCTCTTCTACAAGGGTGAACACCAGTTCATCCTCTCCATTAAGCTCTAATGGCTGCTGCACAGTCACCATGGTGGTGTTCAGGATCTCCTTCTTTGACTCTGGAGAAATGCTCCCATGCTGATCTTTATTGCTAACATTCTCTTCAAAGTCCTCATAGCTGGAGGACACAGGCTTCTTCATGATCTGAGGGCTCATACCCACGGGTGGTTTCCGGACTTCTGGCCGCAATAAAGATTCACTAGATGTCATCCCAGTATTCTTACTCAGGGGAGTTGGTGGAGGAGTAGAGCTGGGCAGGACTCCTTTCTGTGTATGGACTTTGCACCTCTGGGAAGGAGAAGTTGGTGGCTTGTACTCAGATGTCTTTGAGAGGCTTGCAATGCCAAGCCGGGGTGAGCCCATTGACCGAGGTTTGCCTTCCACAAATCCACAGGTGTTGAGACCTTCTCTGCTGCTTTGCAAGCTGGTGTTGTGTCCTAACTGGCAAGAGATAAGCTCTTTGCTACTGCTGCCTGTTACACTCCTGGGAGAAGAAGGAGTTGAAACATTACTAAGAGCTCCAGAAGGAACAGGGGAGTGATTTCTCTTAGTTTTGCTGGGTGCTGCATTTGTATTTTCCTTGGCTTCTCTATCAGGGTGCTGACATTCTGGCACCATGTCTTCCTTATCTGACTCTGGGAAGTGGCTAAACTCTGCCAGCTGGCTTGAGACTGAGCATTTAGATGTCTGGTCTGAGCTAAGTTGAGCAGGCATCTCTTCAAAGGGAAATTTGTCAGCCTCTTCACTGCCATCTATGCAATCCAGCCTCTCCTGGAGCTCTGCAAAGGTGTTGCACTTCAGGCAGTCTCTCTCAGATGTGCTGGGCCCTGATTCACTGACTTCCTCCAGCCTGCCCTCAGATTTGGTCTTTTGCAGAGCAGGAACAATGGGGACAAAGTCAGGGGGACCCTCATTATCTGTCAGTTCCTTATCAGAAAGGGCAGTGCCATTGGGGCCAACGTAAATCACCGTGTCACATGACTGCTCACTGCTGGATGAGTAATCAGGATCACTTGATAAATGCAAAATAGGGAAGTCTGGGTCAACAGTGTTTCTGGAATGGAAAGGCCTCAGTTGGGTTGGCCGCCGCATCCTGCCCTCCTCACAAGAACTCTCTCCTCCAGAAGAACTTGATGTGTACTGCAATGTGAGAGACACCACAACGTTTCAGCATGGCAAACAGCTCCTTGCACAAAACACACAGGAATGTCATAGTCACATCTAAACTGAGAACCCTCAAAGGCACTGCTCTTAAGCTTCTGCTCCGCAGTTCCACAGCAAACGCGCAACAGTCTACAGTGGAGAAGCCAATGCCTCAGCTCTGTGTCCCATTCAAAATCATAACATTTCCCAAAAAAGTACTGAACAACTGGATTAGCATGCCCCACTTGTCTAAGTCTGGTTGAAGACATTAGATATTTGGTGAATGCTTTACTGATTTTATGTGTGGCTATGTGAAGAGGAACAGGAAAACCCATTACACAAATGAGGTAGAGAAAATAAAGACAATCTCTATTTGGTCTTACTACGAGGGTGTGTAATTGTAAGACTCAATGACCTTAAAGGTTTTTTTCCAACCTAAATGATTCTGTGATTCTATAATAACATGAACCCAAGAGTTCTCTGGAGACACAGTGCTGGGATGGTATGTGGACTAAATCCCTTCGCTTGTCTTACTGCAACCCATTGGCAAAAAAGCCTTGTCAATCCATAGGCTTTGATTTAAATGAAATTAATACAATTCACTCACAGTTCACACTGTAAGCTGTACAGTAGGAACCAAGACTCTAAAACATGAAACTGGATCCAGCCCATCTTCACTCCTTGGAAAAGGTACCACCCGTGTTTAGGAGCAGTAGAGCCATCACAGCATCCATACTGGCAATGGACACATTGCTTGGCAATTATTTTCCTCCTGCTCTCTCTGAGGAGCACAGAGAGTCTAATTCTTTATTAATCCAAATTTTATTCAACTCTGCAGTGGTTTCATTCCTTGTTAATTCATTAGCACTAAGAGCAGAAGTGAAAATAAATGTTCTCTGACAGCTGTAGCATGGAAGGAGGCCAGCTTACAAACCTGCTGTCAAAGACATGGCTGAAATCCCTTCTCTGCGTATGAAAATGAAGCTTAAGTTAACCCTCCCTGGTGTCTGAGCCACTTGCCTAGAACAAGGCACACTTGACCCTCATACTTTGCCGTCAATTGCTGGCTTTATTTTATGCTGCTCTATTCTATCCAGGATCCATCAGGGTGCTGTGTCCTCCCTCCACCACCATGACAAAAAGGGAGTTACACACTGCCTTACCTTAGTTTTCTTCTTCTTCATCCTGAGGACCCTCGATGCAATCTGGATGGTGGACAGCGTCTCAGCATAGTTGCCAGCAGCGGCTGAGATGTGAGCTATCATTGTGGTGCGGCAGTTCATATTCCCCAGGGACTCGCGGAGCAGCATGGTGAGCTTGCTGTCTCTGCAACATAAAACAAATTAAGGCTACATTAGCAAGCAAGGTTTCACTTAGGCTGCAGTGATGCGACATGGGGCTCAGGGAATTTTTTTTTCCTCCTCTTTTTAATGGAATCCTAATCAGTTTTCCTCCTCAGGTTTGCACTGTGTTGTGTCTGCAGCCAAGCATGCTGAAAGACTAGGCTACAATTTACACCTCCTTCCTCTCCCCAGTTCCCTCTTTCTGCCTTCTTCTATCCTCAGTCCTTCTGCACTCTTAGCACTGTGAATAAAAGATGCAGACCAGTGTTGGGACTAATTGTTAGAGAGCTGCTGGGGCAAACATCAAACTGTTGCCCTTTACCAGTGCAAACTGTCCCAGCTCTGGAAGACAAGAGGGTGGTGTTTTAGATCCATTGTTTTTCCTGCTTTCCAGGGTACTGGGTTACTGAAAAATAATAATATCAACAACAAAAATAGTAGTAGTTAAATCACCAAAAATAATTTTGGATTATGCTGATGAAATACAAAGTGATCAAGACTTAACACTTCAATCATTCTGTAATGCTAGGTTTTTCCTTCCACTGAGACAGAAATAACATTTTCTGTTCTTGCCATCTTGCATTCTTTGGCACAGGATGGCTTTACCTGCTGCTAAAGGATCTGCTCTCACTGTTGCAATGACAGCAATACCTTCAGTGGCAGGGGAACAGATTTTAGAGGCTCTGTTCTGCAGCTGTAGTGCATGTGTTGCCCTTTGTCATCCACTTACCATTTCCAGCTCAAGGGAGTTCTGCATAGAGCTGCAACTGCTGGGAACTGAAGTGGCACTGAGGCAGACACCAAAATTCTTGAACCTCTCTTTTTGATTGACTAAGCAGCATTTGGGATGCATGTTTTGATGCATCTAGCAGTAAGTCCAGGGAGCTTATGAACTGAGGTTTGCCTGAGATTTGCAGTACTTGCAGTTTCAGCTTGGCTAGCAAAGTGGAACATGAAGCAGTTTTTGTTTCAGGATTTCTGCTTCCATCTGCTGCAGACACATTGAAGCCAGTCTGGTGTCCTTGAGAAGCCAATGGCCGTAAAGTCTACACTGAGAGAGCCTTACTCATTTCAATTCTGACCTGAGACTGCTTCAAATCCACAGATGCAGTTAATAGGCTGCTGTAGCTCAGTTTAGTGTCCCTTCTTCCCATCCAGGAATAATGAAGATGTCAAATTTTGTACATCAGCTACTGCCACTCCCATGTGGAGTTACCCAGAAATTATTAACATCTGCCCAGAAATCAGTAACAGGACTTTCATGTGCCAGCACTTCTATCATAACAAAATATGAGACGACGGGGGAAAGGGCAAGTGAAGACATTCTGAGCATGTTGGTCTCCTGAGAACACATAACCCATGCAGCCAGCAGCAGCTAGTGCAGTGGCAGGACTCTCCTGGAGGGATGTGTGCCGTGAATATAAAACAATCTGAGCCATCTGTCTGCTACCAAACACACGCTTGCAAAAAGAATGATGATACAGAGGAAATACCCACTCTGTAATTCAAATGATCCTGTGTCATATATCAGATAGGTGCTAAGGGGCAGATCTGTTCAGGCTTAAAGCTTGAAACCTAGAAGCAAAATATTCCAGCCAAGGCTGATTTCTCATTTCAGAGCTTGTGGATTCCGCACAGTCTGCATATTGACTATCAATTTCATTCAGCTTCATGTCACCATTGTATACTAAAACATAAAGAGGAAGAAAGTGCAGGGTTTTGACAATTCTGGATATGTCATCAGACAAATTCACCTGCTCAAGGTTCACTGGTCTTTCACAATAACCCCTAGTGATTCCTAGAGGAAATAAAGAAAATCAAAGAGAATAACAGAAAAAATGTGTGGCTCAGTTTTTTAATCCACCCTATCCTCATCAGTTAAAATATCAGTGAAATATTTTGGGTATCTCACTGAAATTTGCTTGATGGACAGTGTGACACAGCATGTAGATTTCAGTACTTACATGCATTTCTGCCCATAAAATGAAAGGTTCTGAAATGTTTCATTAGGTGATTCATGAGATGGTGTTATCAAAAGCAAAATGTCCTGTGAAAGCAGAAGTTGTACAAAGGTCTGCACTTCTGCATTGGTTGAACTTTGAGAAGGAAGAGCTTTGTTGACCTTCTGACTGTGCATATCAGAGACACAGAAAATTCTGAAGATGTCCATCCAAGGGCTGCTGCTCCTGGATGCACGTTGCTCGTTAAACTAAGCAGAAGGTCCCCGCCTTCCCCATAGCAGCACAGTGAAATGAGTCAGTGTCTGTGTAGCAAAAGGGAGTTCTTCAGGAATTCTAATGGACCATTTGTATACTGCACCACGAGGAATAAAATGCCAGAGCAGCCATGACCCCATTTCATAGAACTGTCTTCATTGTAAAAGCATTTCTATCCCATCCACTAATGTTTTTATAATTCAGCAAAATTGCCATCATGAATATGAGATATAGTACTTTGGGAACAATGAAGTTGGGGTCAGAACACCACACTTCAGACTCCAAAGCCTGTCTATCAGTAAATAAATTCAGCAGCCTTTGCAGTTCTTGAAAGTTACCTCATTTTTATCCCTGCATCTCTTGGTCTAATAAACATCACCCTTACCTGTAAACTTTTTCTTTCCTGACTCCTCAGGTCATCATGGCTGCAGCAAAATACTACTGAACACTATTCATATGTCCTCAAAACCCTAAAAACTAAATATGCAAAGATCTGTCTCTGGAAATGTCCAGAAGCATAAGCCCTGCTAAGACACTCTGCTACAGAGTATCTGGAAAGTAAGAGCTGCAGAGATTGCCAGGCAGAAAGCCCCACTTTGTTCTGTGGAGTATGGAACCTCAACATGGAGAAAGCTTTGTCTCCTCTGTGCTGCTCCCTCACCTCCATGTTTCCAATCCCTCACTTTGCAGTAGCTGGAGGACTTACAGTGCTGGTTTTGGATTCTCTCACCAAGGAGCACTAGCCTCCCCAAAGGAGAGATGTTTTAGTGTGGCAGTGAGTACCATGTTCTCTATTTCGTCTCTTCAGAAGCATCATCTTGAACACTGGGAGCAGCATACATGAGTCCTTTCACTTGCTCAGTAGGAAGGAAAATAGAACATCTTCATGCTCCTCTTACATAGATCTGTGTTGTCTTCCCTCATGAATTATTAATTGTGCTTGGATTCAAACAATAGAGAGTATACAATGAAAGATGAAATATTCAAGAACATTGCATGTTTCCTTGGAGGCTGCACTAATCCCACCTGCCTCTATGCATTAGTTAAAGTCTTTAATTTCATTACAGTATAGCATTTTTCCACAGGTTCAGCTATTACACAGTGCTCACTGAACACAGGGTTATTCAGTCTTTCATTTAATCCTCACCTTTTAATGTGCAGATTTGTGCCTTATCTACAGTTAGGACTATATAAACTCAGTTCTGAATGACCCATTTCTTCAAAGGTTCTTTTTTTTTTCCTGTGCAGCTCATCAATGCAGTGTCCAACGAATGTTTCTGCTGTGCAGTATCTGATCCTCTGAAAACACCTTTAGCATTGAAGACTTCACAAAGTAGAGATGTATGTTGTGACATGCTGAATATAAAAGATGATATAATGCTCAAAGAACAACTAACTTTGACTTCTCTTGCAGCAAAATGGAACAGCTGGTTCACAATGTGGGTGCCCAGAAAACCAGAAATACAGAGTTAACGGCCCATCTAAAAATTTTAGGAGTGCATTGAAAGAGTCAGTTCTGAATGTGTAACCAGCACCCCTCAGACCAGATTCAGATGGGAATCTGTCTCAGCCCCATTTACCATCTGCCTTCCAACTCCTGATGCAGATTAGGGAGGGAATTTATTGATAGTGACCACATCTCTGTACAGTCCTGATTCAAGGTTGGACTTGATGATCTTAAAGGTCTCTTCCAACCAGATTCTGGGTTGTCTAAAGCAGGTCTTTTATCAGCCTTGAAAAAGATGATAGTAGGGGTGGGGGTGAATCCTGAAAAGACAACACATAAGAAAGTCCATGGGGCACAAGTAAGTAACCTTGATTTCAATATTTCCTGCCCCCATAGTCGCTGATTTCACAAGCTGAACACTTTATTAACCAGCTGCCACCTTTTGTATGGACAAGCAGACAAGAAGGAGGACATGACCTGATCCTGCTTGAGATGGGATGTTGGATTGATGACCCCAGAGGTCCCTTCCAAACCCTAATGATCTGTGTATCTTTGTATGACACATTTTTTGCTGTACAAAACCAGTGAGACTCAGGAGTGCTACTCCCTGTGCTGTAGGAGAGTGTGCTCTCATATGCACATCCTTTTTGCCATCTGCTCTCATCAGACAATACCATTCTATCAGTGTCTGCCCCAGGCTTTCCTCGTCCAACCACCTTACTCATTCACATTTCCATACCATGTCTTTTCCCCCGGCTCCTCATCCAAACAGGCCAGAAGAGCTCCATTTCATCCTGCTGTGGTATGACCAGGTAGACCAGACTGTCTAGCATCATTGTTCCACTAATCATATCCTCTTTCTCCAGCACTTGCTCCCACTAACATCCTCCACTGTCACTGCATGATCTCCAAGGCCCCTCTCTCTGTTCAAGTCCCCCCACCTGCTCACTGATACCTAGAAGAGGAACCCCATAACCGCACCATAATTTTCCTGTCTGGCTGTATTATGCTGCCCAGGTGAGGTGCAGGCCAAGGGGAAGGGGCACAGCAAGGAATTATAAAATCACTGGTTCATTTAGGTTGGAAAAGACCTTCCCAGATCATTGAGTCCAACCATTAACACAGCTGTCCCAAGCCCACCATTAAACCATGCCCCTGAGCTCCAGATGTCCATGGCAGCACCTTCCAGGATCCTCCTCTGTCAGGTCCCTCAGCTGTATGGGGAGAGTGAGCAGCACATTTGAAATGAGATGCACAGAAAAGAGGCAAAAGGTAACTGCTTTTGTTTAGGGCTATAAAATGGAATTCATGAATAGAAAATGAAGCAATAGGAACAAATTTTATGCTCAGGAAATGTGTAGGAATTTTCATTGGACAGCACCTCATTCTCTGTGTGGTAGAGGAAACACAACACTATTCCTCAAAACAAGGGAATACTGCAGAGGGAGATCCAGCTAAACTCTCACAGTATCGATTTTTCTCTGAATTTATTTAACCAACTCTACTATTTGCTTTACATTGTGTGTGTGGGGGGGGGGGGGGGGTATTTCCTTGTTTTATTAACATTTGTTTCCTTTGTCTTCTCTCCCCTTTCACTCCGCTGCTATGAGGATTTTTGCTACTCAGTGACAATGGCAGCACCATCAGGAACAGATACTCCACTCTACAAGGGATGAAGTAAAGCACTGTGAATGAGCTTCAGCATATGCAAAGGGGGAGAATTTGCTCCCTGTTAATCACATACCTTTGCATCTTCCTGGGCACTTGGCTGAAAGGATAAAGTTGTCAAGTCCCTCAAGGGCTTCTGGTTACAGGATCAGATGATGTTCATTCCTGGGTACTTTGTCATCTGATTTATCAAGGTATGCCAAAGGAAAAAAAACCACTAACTGTGGCAGTTCAGATCATCAAACCTTAACCCTGCTCCCTTATTCCTAGTGATAAACACTTCCATAACAAGGGAACCACATAAATACTCACTTGGTTTTGGCTCCTATTGCATTGAATCAATCTCTTCAGAGGACAGTTTATAGTAGAAGAGGCACAAAACCGACAGTCGATGTTACAGGTGCACGATTGCTGGGTTTATGGTGACCAGTGTAGTTTGCTTAGCTATGACTCTCCTTTCTGTTAATACTTTTGAACCCGTAGCAGTGTGTATAGGCACAGGTAGCATGGGGCCAGGTGCAGTGAGAAAGTCCTTCGTGGTTTGGCCATATAAGGTTGGCTGTGTTAGCAAAATGAAGTGAGGCAGTTGAAGAAAGATGGATAACTTGTTGGACCTTTAACCTGGGCAATCCTTCACCTGGTGAAATGAGGCGTGGGGGAACAATTAATGCATTCCAGGTGGAAGCTGACTAATCTTAAAGGGAAAATTAAGCAAAGTGCATATGACCACTGGCACCACCATTAGATATTTTGTATGAGGTCCATGATCACAGTCTGGGGAGCTGCAATCCCTGCATGGCTGAAAAGGCCACACTGAGGAGATCCTGTGCTCGTGTTCATGCGCTGGGAATATCACAACTACATCTAGTAGGGATGTGACGCTTTAGCAGTCAAGAGGAGGAGAAAGGAGTTGTTGCAGCCACAAATGGGATAATGGAGACTTGTACTTGAACTCAATGTACTTAAACTCAATGTACAATGTAATGTACTTTTCTATACATTAGAAAATGTATAGAAAATATAGAGGGGTTCCCCTATAATTACTGATTTTAAAAGCCTAACTATGTAAATTCCACATTGCAGAATAATCCTTGTGCCTGCAGCAACACACAAGCAGTGGCAAATGTATGATTTGCTGTATTCTGTTTCTTTTCAGCAAACCAGACAGTTGACAGAAGAGAATCCCAATAGCTCCAGCTACTCAGACTTCTGACACAGACTGTCCCTCTGACCATAAAAGGGGCTCAGTGCAGAGATGGAGCTTTTCTACAAAAGTTGTCCCAAAGCTGATGCTCTTTCCTCTGTGCTCCCATTCCTAGCACAGGACAAACATCATCCAAAGAGACCGTCAAAAACTCATGCACAAATCTCAAAGACAATCAAGAGGATTCTAGTGGTCTGTCTCATTATGGTCCCAGCTCCTAACAAATTCTAGCTGAAAATCAGAAGCTAAATTAATCCAGAGAGCTAATTAGGCTCAGCAGCTCTGTTGCAGCTACAGCCAAATTCCCCAAAACAGCAATGCCACTGGTTAAGAAAATGTGTGCAAAAAATAAGACTGTGATATACAGGAGGAAGACAATCCACACATTTTAAATTAATAATGATAAAGATTTTAAACAATTTCAGGACTTTCCATGTGGCCAGGCTCTGTGCTCACTTCTACCAAGGCACATTCACAAAGGGAAGGAAAAACCTTCCTTCAACCCATGCCTCTCCTTGTTTGGCTTCTGTACTTGGAAGCATCACAGCAACCACAAAGTTTGGCGCATCTTGAACTTATGAAGCCATTTCATTGATTTTTATGAGAAATCAGCAGTTTAATCTGCTGTGGAATAGCTCGGGATCCTGCCTGTCTCTCCTGGGGTCTTCCTGCATCACAGCAGGAGTGCTGGAAAAGGCTGGAAAAGGCTCTCCCAATGGGAGAGAGGCTCCCATTGGGGCAGCAATGGGAGAAAACACATAGAAAGGAAGAAACATAAGGAAACCTGGCAACCTGCTGAAGGCACATCCTGAAAACCACTTTGACACCAGCCCCTCTGATGGTCATTTTTGGTGCACAGCAGCACCCACAAGCCTGAGAAGGAGGCAAAGATGCTTTGCCCTTTGCTTGCAGGAAGTGTGATGATTCATATGTACTGAGAGTGGAACACCAGGGTTATTTCCACAAATGAAAATTCCCTTCAAATGTTCGTAACTGATCCATGACTATTCATGATCTTTGGGGAGGATTCCATAATGACTTCATTCTGTTTGGGCTCATCTGCGGCAGCAGCAGTTCACACTTCTTCATCACAATGCAATTAATGTGGCAGCATGACCTTCCCAGTTTCCTGTGCTGGAGGGCAGCTCTAGTTATTTTAATTGCAATCCCAAATGGAGTGGTAGTACCTGAGACTAAATCAGCTGCTGTTCAGTTTTAGAAACCACTCCAGAAAGATGGTACAGCTGCTACTGACATCACCAGGAAACTAGGAAGGTCACTCAGCAAAATACTTTGCTTTTGACTCTGGCTGTCATTAATACTATAAAAATTCTACAGTTCTTCTCTGACACATGATAAATGCATTCCTAAAGAAAATCTGGATTAAAAGTTCTTAATGCCTACACACCTGAACAGGAGTTGGCCTCATCACATCCAGCAACAAATTTTTAGCCAACATGAAGAAACTGAAAAAACTAGACAAAAGCCTCAGTGTATTTCTCTGCAAGTGCTGTGAGAAGCAATGGACAGATGGGGAGAAAACTTACTTGTCCTCACAAATGTTCTGGGTTGGAAGGGAGTCTCTCTGCTATGAGCAGCGGTGTCATGACAAAACATACCTGAAGTTCCACTTCTGAACATAACAGAGAAAGGACACAGATGAGAAAAATTACCACAGTGGAACTTTCAGCCAGTAATTTTACCCTTCTGGATGTAAAAAGTTGGACAAATTGTTAGAAATGTTATCTTCTCAATGTTGATGCTCTTAGAGTTTATTCAGATTAACAGACCAGAAAGGTGCACCCTCATGGAAGTGGGTGCTGACTACAGACCCTTAAAACACAAAGGTTAATATTTCCCCTGCTTTACGAGCAGTCTTAAAGCAAAATAAATTCATAAGCCTGAAGTCACACTTTCATCTCTAATATTTAAGTAATTATCTTTTGAAGTTTCTCTTCACATACAGCTCCAAACTCTGCTTTGCAGAGAGCCACAATGGTCCTGAAAGCTGATAAAAGAAGAAATCTCTACTCACTGGCAAGGCAAATTGACTCTGCAGCAGCCAGGTGATGTGCTAACTTGGCACGGATATCAAGCATTTGTAGCAAATTTCAAAAAAGGGGAATATTTTAGGTGTCCTCTCCCATTTATCAGGTGGGGACACACTGGCCGCCATGGCCCAGCTCCAAACCATCTAGGAATTCAAATCCATGACTGTTACTTAGGAATACTGTGTTGACACATACAAGGTATATACACAGATCCAGGTGTTATGAACTGAAACTTATGGTGCTATGGTCTGAACACAGCTGTTACCAGAAGCTACTGAAATGCTCCCATTATCTTCAGCAGGGGCTGAACTGGTGGCTGGGTGCATGAGATATCGAATAAAGTAATCCCTTGTGAAGTCAAATACATGACAATGAAGTTAAACCACTGCACTGCAACAGGTTTTGTAATGACATTTTTGACTGCTTAGAGCCAAATCTAGGCGCTGCTGCAGGGCAGTAGCAATTCTGTCACCTATAAACATGGGCACCGAGGTACTAAATGCTTGGCTCTTTTACTCCTCTCACACTCCATCAATCTTTATTCACACTGAACTCCAAATAAAACCCAAGGGACCCCAGTCTCCATGCACATCGTGTGCATTATAAGTAAAAGTGGACCAATCAATATATAAGGATTTTGAATGTGTGTGTGTGTGTGTGTGTGTGCGTATCTGCTATTTAAACCATCCGGAGATAGACTATACCAAATATACTCACATTGCTCTGTGCAGCCATTTAAAATATTCATGATGCACATGCATTTTTTATCTTATATTAATCTAGAGGCTTCTCTTTTAAATGAATTCTTCTATTTATTTTGCCCACTACAGTCCCATTAATTACGCTCCTAAATAGGCTCTCGTATTTCCAATGCTTTGGAGATCTCTTAATAGCCCGTGACAGCAAGGGAATGGAACCCTCTTAAAGTTACCATTTAGTAATTACCTTGCAATTGTACCTGAGGTAACCAGAGAGTGCTTCAGAGTTCTACAGGTATCTGTTATGACCAGAAAATCAACTCTGAATTCAAACATTTACATGTTAAGAGTTGCCTCTTCCCAGCACTCACAATTCAGAACCGACTTTTGAGCGTCCAAAAGCGACATGCACCTACCAATGTCTGTACATATTTAATTTGTAAAGAGTTACAGATGTTCAAAATCCCAGAAGCACTGAAGCAGAACTTCAAAGACAAGCTGAGCCCAGACTTTTATAAAACGCTCCTTTCAACTTTCAACAATCTTCAAAAAGCCTCAAACTGGACTAATTTACAACGTACCTGGCAGATTCTCCCTGTTTACAAAGCTGCAGCTCAGGAATCCCTGCAGCTGAAAAGAACCAAGCTGCAAGAACATTTTGGCAAAGGTCTATTCCCACTCTCTCCCCTTGGCATCTGCTGTTGACTTTAGATAGAGGAAGGATACTGAAAGAACATTTGGCCTGAACTAGTATGGCAGAACAGCCTTATTCTTATACCTCAGGTTTTGTGTTACTCACAGAATTATACGGTTATATGATAACACTATGAGGTTATAGTGGGCTACAGTGATTCCCTAGAGTCTCCTTCCTGCATTCCCTCCACATGCCCACTACTCTTTCTTAAGGATGAAGGAAAGTGTTCCTCAGCATCCAACCAATGCAGACCTGTCCTTCTGTCTGGAGATGAGAGGCCAAGAGACAGTCATTCTGCTCAGGATTGAGCACAGGCAACAGCCACAGGAAAAAGAGAAGGAAAGAGAAATGCACTGTCTGGTTCTGTGAGCCTGATCTCTGTGGGACTGTCATCTAAGCACAGCCTTGTACAGATGACCTTGTGCAATCAGCCACTACTGTTAGCAGGCTCCTCTTTTGTCTGCCAAGGCTGCTGATAGTAACACTAAAAAAAAATCTCTCCTAAAACTGGCTCCTCCCTTCAGAACACTCAAGATATTTCAGGGTTCATCCTCTGAGAAGGCAATACCTGTCACTAGGATTTACTCCAGAGTGAGCTTTAACTCAGCCCTTCATGATGTGTTCCTCCAACACCTCATACTGAAGTTTTGCTGCAGCAGTACTTAAATATCGCAGTGTTAACTTTTGCAGGTATCACAGTAACAGAAATTCAAACCATCTAGCAGTGAACCCATTTAAGTTCCTCTCTTCCCTGTCCTTCCTCTGCACACACTGATGGCATAAAAGGCCAATGGCACCCTGGCTTGTCTCAGGAATAGTGTGGCCAGCAGAACTAGGGACATGATTCTCCCTCTGTACTTGGCACTGGTACCTCACCTCAAGTACTGAGGGCAGTAATGGGCCCCTTGCTTCAAGAAAGACATTGAAGTGCTGGAACGGCTCCAGAGGACAGCAGTGAGGCTGGTGAAGGGACTAAAAGTAAAGTCTGATGAGGAGAGGCTGAGGGAGCTGGGGTCGTTCAGCCTGGAGAAGAGGAGGTTCAGGGGGACTTTCTTACTCTCTACAGCTACCTGAAGGAGTGTGGCAGACAGGTGGGGTATGGCTCTTCTCCCAGGCAACTAGTGATAGGACAAGAGGACATAGCCTGAAGCTGTGCCAGGGGTGGTTTAGGTTGTATGTTAGGAAGTACTTCCTCACAGAAAGGGTGGTTAGACATTGGAATGGACTGCCCAGGGAAGCTGTGGAGTCGCCATCCTTGGAGGTGTTTAAGCAAAGACTGGACATGACACTTACTGCCATGGCCTAGTTTATTGCAGTGATGTTAGGTCATAGGCTGGATTTGTTGATCTGAGAGGTCTTTTCCAGTCTCAATAATTCTATGTGTGATTCTATGTGATGAGAAAAACATTTAGAGAGGGGTTTGCCTGCTGACTCTATGTACTTTACTCAGCAGGAAAATATGGTGTGGGTCTGAATAAACTATCTGCTCTAGGAATGACAAGTTAATGAAGACTAGTTTCTCATAGGTTTGTGTCCTATGTTCCTCCACTTCCCTCACTTACGCTGCATTGGCATCATCCCTGTGACCTCACCTTGCCACTTCCCACATCTCCAGCTGCATCGACTTCGTGTGCTCATGTAGGCTTCAGCCTCACGGGAAGTGGCACTCTAGGGATATAAGTTAGTGGTGACCTGGCAGTGCTGGGTCAAAGGTTGAACTTGATCCTACAAGTCACTTCCAACTAAAGGGATTTTGTGATTCTGTAATATCTCTTGGGACACGCAGGTCAGAGCAAGTCCTGCTGACAGAGCTTGTCAGGCTTTACAGATTTGAAGCACAAGCTTGTGCAGAGCAGTCACTCCCACCAGCAGCTACTGAGGACAGACAGGACATTTCCCATATTAGCATTATGAGAACGATTAGAGTCAGCTAATTACTGCTGTGCATGACAAAATCTCAGCTCACAGATGTCAAGTTAGTGAAGCTTTTAAGTCCTTCATGTCCCGTGGCTTATATTTTTCCTGCTTTATTATTTTTCAGACCTGTGCTATGATTTTATGTCCAATTAATTCTGCGGGAGGATAGCAGCTCTCAGATGAACAGGGAATAAATACAATCAATAACAAATAAGCTATTGGGAGAGTTCAAGTCCTTATTGCACTGTTAATATTTTCCAGTACTTCAGTTTAGTTATCTTTTTTCTGTGATTTACGGCACATTCAATATATAACAAATGTTTTAAAGGTACTGGTTTGGTTTCAGAGCCACTACTGTACTAGCTTCAACAAAGTCATAATGACCCAAAAGGGTTCCAAAGAAGTTTTGACACCCTGTGAATATTCCCTTAGCAGATTTGCATATAGTGTAGATAAGAAGTGTTTTTGACCCAAGCATTTATCATTATCTCTTGGCTTGTCATATAGAAAGATGTTATTTTAATCTCAGTGTGTTTGTGGCAGGGTAATTCTAAGGAACACCAATTAGCTATTGACTGCTGACAGCTCACACTTATCACTGATTAGGGCTAGACATGAACTATAAACTCTGTACATCACCACAGTGCAACAGCTCATTACCAGTCGCGCTTTTCTAGCTGATCTCGTCAACTAATTTTTATTTAAGGACCTTTTGGCTAGCTCATATACACTAATGATCTGAGCAGAACTGAGAGCTTTAAGTAGTAACACAGGATAAAAAAACAATTCTGTTTGATCTCTTTATGTCATGATAGATGTCCTTTAAACAATTAGCACAGCAGAATACAACATTCCATTTCAGACCTGGCAAATACAGAGGAAAACAGGGAAAGATGTGCAACTCACACATCTCTAGACCTTCTCCACCAGGTAAAAGAGCATAATATACATCACCAGCGAACAATAAGAATAACATTGCCGAAACTGCAGTAAAGACAGTATCTGTCTCCTGCTACCCTACCTGCTTGAGATTGTGAAAGTGTTTGAGAAACTGCGACCAGAATACAGATTCTGAAGAACCACGGTCTAAAGACCACAGCAGTGACAAAGTGTGCTTCACAGTTTTTTGGCACAACTATATGATAAGTAAAAAATACTTTTGAAGTCACAGATCACAGAATAATTCAGGTTGGAAAAGACTCCTTGTATCATTTAGTCCAACCATTAACCCTACTGTACAAGATCACCCCTAAGCTTTATCCCCTAATACCACATCTAAGTTGTGACTCTTTAACACATCCAGGGATAGTGACTCAACCACCTCACTGGGAAGCTTATTCCAGGGTTCAAAAAATACAAAAATCTGAGGTAAAAAAGAGAAAATGATGTTTCATAATGTTATCTCTTGTTCATGAGTGCAAAGGATGAAGGATGGCAAGATGTAGGTAGGAACAGGTAGGAAATTGTATCAGATCCACGTCTTGTGTGACATTTTTTCCCAGCAACAAGTGACAGGGCATGCTAACATTAATTCCAGACAGCAAGTGTAACTGGTTTATGTGTATTTTGACTCATCACCCCATCAATAAAGATGTTCTACCTTCCTTATTTAAAATTATTTTCCAGCAGGTTGAGGAGTTTCTGTCCTGATTCCTTAGTTTGTGCTCTCAGCAGAAATGACGTTTCATTCACTTTGAAGGACAGTGACAAAACCTGTGTGCATATGGTCCAAGATACCAAAATAATATTAGTGTGCCCTGTCACTTGTTGCCAGAAAAAATGTCACCTGATGGCACTTATTACCAGCAAAATTTTTAAAATAACAATAACCTGAAAAACTCACTCTCCAGCAGGAGAGAGTGCTCATTTTAATATTTCAAAGGGTAGTTACAACCAGTCTGCATCACTCTAGAAGTCAGTGCATACTTAAAAAAGAATCACTTCACATGTGTTCTTTGTGTACAGGCCTGGAAGCAGCCACCAGTCAGAGAACTTAGATCATCCATTAGGAGCTGGCTGGTGTCTGAAGTGCACAGAAGAATTATCTTAGTTGCTTTCCTCTCCTCTGTTATTACGAAAATAAGAACTTCAGTAAAAGTTTGGAAGGAAAAAAGTCATCTTGCCATTCAAATGCTATTGAAGACAAACTGGATGAACTATTTTTCCTCAAAGCTTCTAGGGCTGCTCACTCCATTGAGGGACAGTCCAGGAAAAGAAAGAATGTTAAGAAAAATAGTCCAACTGTTGCCCCAGAAAATGTAAACCAAGTATTTAGGTACATTGAAGAGGAAATCAAATAGCTCTGTTTGTGCCATTTCAGTAGTAACAAATCCCTATTTTTGTGGCAAGGTCCTGTATGTTTACTTGTTTATTCTAGAGGCCCAAATTCATGTTCATTGGCCCTCCTGCAACCAGCCAATAGATGATTCTTTGTTTGCAGTTTTCATATTCACCAATCATGTCCCTGCAACCCCAATACAAACTGAGCACTAGGTAGGGCTTAACCACATCCTGCCTCTTTCAACTAATAAGCTGTTAATCATCAAACACTGAACATGAACTATGGTATACAATATCTTCTAGTAAGGATTTGATGATTATCTCATCTAATTAGGTATAAGCATGTTTTCTAATCTGTGGGCTTAAGCCACAGCCCAATAAAAAGATTTCCATTGATTTACACTGAGTTTTGGATCAAGCACTGGGAGAACTTGATTTTGCAATTTGAAGAGAAAGAGTTTTTTTTAAAAAAAAAAGTGCAGCTGAATAATGAAGGAAGAAAAGTGGTTAACTGAATTACATTTTCTGGTGTGGAATGAACTCAACATCCTACTTCCTGCTAGGGTACAGTCTTGAGAAAGACACTGCTGAGATGTTCTGGATTTGTTTGATATCATGCAAGTGTAACAGTTCAGACAATTGCTTAGCTTTCAGACTCATAAAAGCTGAGGAGATCCTAACAGACACACTAGGACAGGTTTGAATGGCTCTTTGTGTAGCTACCTGCCATGCGCAAACATTTTCCAAAATAGAATGAAGTAGAGCTATTGAAAATTGCTAAAGGTTTGGCCTCTGCACTGAAATTACACAAGCCCAGTCCCTAGCCAGTCTGGAACTGTGTATGATATCATTCATATCTGTTAGCTGCATGCTTATTTTACTTTTATGTCCTTCTATCAGTGTAGCATTCACTTCAACTCTTGGGTAGTTGTCCCATTGACTCACAGATGTAGCATCCATTCAAGATTGTACTCCTTTGTCTCATCACTTGAAGATAAGGAATGATTTTGCCTCTTTGCCACACAAGAAATGATTATTTTCTCCCATGAGTATTCCCATCCTTGAAATACCACCAATCAGTTGTCATCTCCCTCTAAGAGGTCTCTTTTCCCCTGACAGCTATGAAACTTTGTTTCTGTTATGGTGTTCTTCCAGTTGAGAAACCTTCCATCTTGAACCATTCACAATTCCTCTTGCTTCTCTTTTGCATTTTCTCCAGATTTTAACCTATTCATAGCAAGGAGATACCTAGCTTCAAGCAAGGGGCATAGTACAAAGAACAGCTCTTTTCTTTGTCATCTGCAGTGGGATGTCTCTGTTCTCTTGCCCTGAGTCACACTGGTTTGTGCAGAGGAAGAAGGGTTGGCAGGGAAATGAGATCTAATTTCACAGATCATATCCACATGAAGCTATTGAAGAAATAGAAGATAAAAAATCTGTGAATTAAGGTTAATAAATATTCCTATGTGGTCTTTGATCACAAAATCATAATCATTGAGGCTGGAAAAGACCTCTGAGATCATCAAGCCCAGCCTATAATTGCTGCATTGCAGAGGAGCTAGTTATTTCAAGACTATGACTATGTTAAAATTGTTCAATTACACATGCAATGGGTTATCACTACATCTCCACCAGAAAAAATGTATTAATGTTAAATCAAGCCTAAAACAGTGGTGGAACAGGTGAAAATAAACTGCTGGGCTACCCTGGCTGGAGGTTCAATATTGCACTTTAATGAATTAAGTACAGATTCATTTGTTTATGAGATCCACACGATGGTTTATTGGAGTCCTACTCAAGTAGTGTTTCAGCAATAATCACTCAGTGCTTGTTCACTACCAGCCATGACCATAGTGGGATCCTTCCATGAAGCAGATATCTGCTGCCAATAGAAATGGCTATTTAAATGCAATTAGTGGTTGTTATTAGATCTGACTATAAACCACAAGCACTTCCCTTCTCATTTAATTTTGCAGTCCGTTGTTATTTCCTTGTTGCTGTATCTGTAAAGTCATAATTCCAGGTCCTTGGAATAAAGAAAAAAATTGTCAGAAAATGAACATGATTGTAAAACTGTCATCTACAGAAAAAAACTCCAAAGGTGAAAGCAATTGCCAGATGCTCCAAATCCTCCTTATATTGGTAGTCACCTCTTGCTGGCAACTGTATCACACTTCCATGTTGCCAGAGAACTGTGGCACTCTGTCAAAGAGCATGAATCTAAGGCCAGGCACTGCTCCAGTGGCTTCACTAGCTGTTAGCCAAGGTGCTGCAGTGCTGCTTCATACCACCTGGCTGCCAACATCATGGAAAAATTCTTTTGTTCCTGAGTAGTTCATGGGTTTGGTAGCTAATCAGAAACCATTCCCCTTTCATAAAATCCCCATTTGCTGCTCTCCTACAATTGGATCATTCAGGGGTGTTTCTTAGGCTTATTCCTCTCTTTGAATGGGCTCATTTCTTTTTCTCTTCTGTTTCCTAGCCTTTCTCTGTCTCCTCCAAGTGTTAACCCAGTGTTTCTTGGAGCTCTCCTACTCATTTTTGGGCCATTTCCCAGTCCTGTGATTCTGTTTAGGCAGTTTCACTCACGTCCTTATTTTCATTGAGCTCTCACATTTTGAAAATTAACATAGCAAAACAGTTTGTCCAATTCTACTATATTCAGTGCTGGATCAGCACTGAAATTTTGGAGACTGAACTCTCTTGATTATAAGAAAAATCATTACTTTTTTCTGTCTCTTATTCTTTAAGGTCATCTTTTATACCACAATACTATAATCCAATACTTTCCCTTTTGTCCTTTTTACTGAAAAGCAATAATAGTCTATTCGTACCCAACCCCCCCCCCCCCCNTATGTAAGTCCTTAACTGTAGAAGATGTGAAAAAATAAGGCACCAGCGTCCTAGCAACAGTTAAAATGGAAGTATTGTTTTTTGCCAAGTCTCAATGCCCTTTACAGGGTCCTACCTGAATTTTTTTCCTAGCTCACTTTTATAAATGGGAATAAATAAGTAAATAGCTAATTAAATTACTTTCAAAGGTCAAGGCAGCAAGAAGAATGGATCAGGCCATGGTTTAAGCACCAGATCAGATCTGAAAACACAGCGGTTCTGCCATTAAGCTGCTTGTACAACCTTGCACCAGTTGCTTAGTATAATTCTATTTTTTTAGATATAGGATTAAAAAAACCCAAGCAATACCACAGCATGTAAGATCTGGGAGGAAATGCTACCACAGGACAGAGAAAATGGAGTGCCAAAAATGAAACTCATGGTTTGGGCTCACAACTGTCTATTTTACAGACACAAAATCCCTCAGATAAAAATAAACATGCAGTCAAAATTTGGGTTACAAACACTAACACACTGGGATAGCACAGGAAAAGAGGAGCCTACAAAACAAAGGATATTCATACAGCCTTGTACTTTTCTAAACTGTTTTCATACATTCTGATAATCACTAAAAATGTGTAAAAGTGATTATTTCCAAAACAGCGTTACTATGAATTATCACTACCCCAGTTGCCTAGCAACCAGAGTAATTTCTGAATAGTGAGCCATAAAAACCAGTAACTGGAGTTTGTGTCAATGGGTGTTCATCTGAAGCTTTAAAACACATTCATCTTGGAAATCAGGGGTCGATAATGCAGCACTAATATAAAGCTGAAATACTCTGAAAAACAATAATAAAATGGCATCAACAATTACTGCACCTTGGCAAACACTTCCTCCCACAGCAGAACTGAGCCCTGTCAGACTTGGGCAGGGCAGGAGCCATATCTAATTTTTATGAAGATAATTGACACTCTTGCAGAGACAATAATTCTCACTCAGACTTTTGAGTGACAAAGAGATAAACCACTGAGATACTGAAGAGGATTTTAAGAGCATATAGGGCAGACAGAGACTCCCAGAAATCGGCCCGGTCATTAGTGCCATGTGGCTGCCCACTATAGGGATTCCTGCTCATTTTTCAAAACCCATGTGGCATTGAAATGGAATGCAGGACAAGATTCCAAATCATATCAACCTGTATTGTTTGATGTCTGAGGATTTCTGCACTATTTTCTTATACCTTCAGTAGACAAATTACAGCTAAAGCTGGTATCCATCCATATTACTATTCTCAAAACGGGGAGGGAGGGGTTTGAAGCAGTTCCCAAAGGGCAAAGGTTCCAATTAAATGGCTTCCAAGCTTAACAGAAAAGGAAATAAAATGCAAAATGTGCTGAGGAGCAGCAATGTGTTTTTCATGGAGACTGTGGGCAGAGAAGCAAATTCATGCCTGGCATAAATGCACAGTAGCATCAGCTCTACACCAGTTATGAATCTGAGCAACCTTTTCTCTACAACTAGAACCTGTGGAGAGAAAGCTGGATACAGCAAGTCGGTTTAAGAGCCTGCAGTGTTTCTTCAGCTTAGAGAACTAAATTTCTGCAGGAAGAGAAAATGTGATGAAATTGTGCATTTCCAGACACCCAGAAAGCCATGCAGAGCCTCCTGATGAGCTGCCATAAAACCCTTAATGTCTGGTTAATAGCTCAGATAAAGAAAAGATGCTCCATTTTGTCTGCTGCTCTGTGGAAATTTGCTGAGACCACACACACGCATCATGCGGTGCTGTTACCTCAGAAAATAATTCCGTTGTTTTCCTCAAGGCCATTAACAAAATTTAATTGTTTTCCTTAACAATGAAAGGCACCTCTAAAGAAGCAGAAATTATTCCAGCTAGATTGGCCAGTCCCTGATCTGAACAGCACAGAGGTGCTGCTGAACCCACATCACATTTGCCCAAGGGATGCTCAGCATCTTCTACAGTGCAGCATATACACATTTCCTCTCTTCTGTGGTTTTTAGATCACTAGTCCTCCCTGTAAACAGGGACGTTGTCTCTGATGCACAGATGATCAACAACTCCTCTATATTTATACTCTATTCTATCTGCTCTTGTAGCAGTAGACTGAAGAAGAGGAGCAGAACAGAAATCGTACTGGTACCTCAAGCTGTGTAAGCTCAGGAGTGCAATAGCTGGAAATAACAACAGAAGAGATTGGCAGTACTGGGAGTAGAATACACATTTGGTAATGCTCTTCTCCCAGTTGCCATTGCCTGAAAAGACAGCTGTGGTACTGGAAATGACTCCTTGTATGTCTGATTCTATTATGCAACAGCAACATAATTTTCCTTCCCATCAGCCCACAGAAGCTGGTAGGAAGGAAAATGGGGCTTCGATAAGCAGAGTTTAAGCTGCACTTTGTGAAATGCAGGGTTCAAGGTACTTTCACACTGCAACTAGATGAAGGATCCACAAAACATTTCATGAATATCTATATGCATGGTTGTCTCTTAACTGAATTAGAGGAACGGGAATATATCCAGAGAGCATGGTTTCAGTCCAGACTGGCAACTAATTTTGGAAAACAAATCACAGAATCACTGAATCGTTTATGCTGGAAGAGATCTCACAGATCATGCAGTTCCAACCCCTTGCCATGGACAGGAACCCCTCCAAGTTGCCCAGAGTCCAACCCAGCCTTGAACGCTTCCAGGGATGGACCATCCTGTTCCAGTGCCTCAACAAAATAAAGAGAATAAAAATAAAATGATAACCACACTTGTCAATGAGAAGGTGATTGTCTAGGCTGGGCAATAAATTCAAACACACTTTCACACTTGCACAGTTGACAAATGGGCTAAGAGAACAATGAAGACACAAAACGCACTCAACTAAGTGAGCAATTTCTCTAATATTCCAGAAGTTCCCTGCTAGTGGGCAAGGACCACTCATCCAAAGTAGGTCCTACTTAATTTTTGCAAGTGTAAGGCTGAGATTCAAACCATACAGAAATAAAATTCAGAGGACTCTTGGATCACAGAAAGAATGTAGTGGTATTCATACTCATTGTGACCCTGCTCATGGCAGGGGGTTGGAACTAGGTGGTCCTTAAGGTCCTAAACCATTCTGTGTTTTTCAGGAAACTAATGGACAGCAAAATAGTTTCCCCTATGGAGTTATGTTATGACAGGAATGTTGGTCTTTGTGAAACAAATAAGACACTGGCTCTCAGGTGCTTTGTAACAAAGAAAAAAATCTTTGAACATCCTGGAAAACACAATCCTAATGTGCTGAACTTGGAGCCTTAAGAGCTTTTAAGACACCTGGATCCACTTACAGCAGGCTTCTTCCTTTGAAACCTGTGTAGGGTTAGATAAGTGTCACCGAAACTCAGGCAGCCTTTGCTGTGCCTCAGGAGGGCTGCTCTGACGCTGAATCTGCTTCAGGCCCCGTAAGCAAACTATTCACAAGCATCACCTCGTTAGGTAAAACACAGGATACCACTTACTTGTATGGGATGTGTTTGCTTCCATTGACAAGGGCGAGGATGACGTTGCCCAGTGCTGACAGTGAAAGACAGAGCCCAGAGGTTCCCTCACGGTTCTTGCCAAGCACTTTCACACAGCTACCCAGGTCAATAAGATGCAAGCGGCTGCGACCTCCAGACACTGCCATAGACAAAGAAAGCAAGTATTTAGTGTGTGCCTCCAAGAGCAGCTTCCCAGACAGCAAAAGACTTGTCATGACTTGCAAAGAGGAAACAAACCAGGAATCTGTCCTAATTCATCAGCAACAAACTGGAGGGTTCTGTTAGCCACTGTCAGTCTTCACTGTCAGGAACTGCTGCTTGGGGAGCTGGGATCCTCAGGCATATTCCCCATTTTGAATGCTTGGATCTACAGAAGAACCTGTGGTGTTTGTGGGGTGTTCAACTTTTCTTTAATTCTATGTATTTTCATATTATCCTTTGGGCTAAGACAGAGTTTGCCATGCCATGGATTGTGGTGGGCAAGCCACTCTATTCTGTAAATAATATCTGCACAACTCACAGTGGTTGGGTTTTTTTCTTGTTTACTCTGCGTCAACACTCTGCATTGAAAGAGAAAATCTGCTATTGTGAAACATCAAGAATAACAGGTATTTGCTCTCTTTAAGCATCTGTGGTTCCTTATGAACCCAGGATGGGGACTGTGTAGACTTTATGGAAATGCTTCTAATTCTCTGCAACCTCAAGATAATTTCCTAGCTGGGTTTCATTTCTGCATCTGATCTTCAATGATGCTTCTCTGTTCTCGAGAGTTAGGTTAGAAGCCATCTGTAGGAAAAGGCAGTTTTATTGCTAGAATCTTAAAAGTTAAGAGCATTACTTGAGGACACCAGCACAATTCAAACAGGAATGGATAAGACAACAAAAGGAAAGCAGAGAGAATAAAGAAATAAGGAAAAATGAAGAAAAAATAGAGAAAGACTTTTCTATTAAGATTATTCATATTATTGACATTTGAGAAGACTGGTGGGACATTTCTCGTGGGCAAGTCCCCAAATGCACTACAGGCTCTGCCACTTGCTGCAGACAGTTGGGCTTCCCTGGACAACTGCCCAGAACCTTGAACCTCTGAACTGCTCATGGACAACTTCTGCCTCCCCTTTAAGTACCCTTAGAACTTACACTTAGGAGTCCTCTATGGCTGTGCCCACAAAAGGTTATTATCAACTTTTTCTGAGAATCTTCCTAAGAAAATCCTAAGAAAATTATTTGTCTGCTGCCACAGAGATTGAAAAGAGTCAATTGTGAAAAACAAGTGCACATAATGGCATTTGTTTCTGTGGGGCTAAGCCTGTGTCATGACATTGCTGGTAATAAATCCAACAGTCATTTTTTTACCAAAAACATATGCCAGCCTTTTAATCTCTTATCTTTTAGCAGTTGCTTTTTTTAATTTCTTTTTTTTAGTTTTTCCTATCTTTTCTAATCCTGTTAATGGAATTTATATATCTCTGCTATCTTCTTGGGTTTTTTTCCCCAAGTCCTTCATTACAGCAGGAGACAGTGATAATCACTAGGCGCCCTTTCTAAGCAGCTGGAATTCCCCCCGTCATTCAATTATCACTGAGATCTGACCTTGACTAGCTTGTGTGGCAGCTCAGATATGGGAACTTGAAGCGAGGAGGTGGTTCAGCCATGAGACAACTACAGTGGGTGAAGCATGCCGTATTATAACCCAATCATATCACGTCTTCTTTTCAGAAAATGAGCCATTACAGCCACAGAAAAATATCTTTTTTCCCCTTTTATTAATTTCATCTGAAAACAGTAGAAAAGGAACATGTGTATCTGTACTTGAGTGCAGTAAAAAGTAGGAAGCATCAAATAATTGTAAAAATAATCCACTCAAATTCACCTATCCTTATTCCCATGGACCAGACATTCAGTCTCCCTTTCCACCACAGGGTAGGTAATTAATAAACCTTTGGTTAATTGAGATTTCTGTCTGCCAGTTCCACAGGGGTTATTACTTAAATGCATGAAAGCTGCAATTCTGTTCAGAGCACAGTTAGTGTAAATTATCTGCATTCAGACATTAAACATTGGTGCTCACATGATGGCTTCAGCTCACTCCTTATTACAAATGACCTGTGCAGAGCCAGGAGCTGACACATGCAATTTCTGCAGAACTGCATAAGCCCTCACATTTAAAGAAGCAGAGGTCCTTTTCAAACATCTTTCCCTATAAAAAAATGACTATTTTTAATAAAAAGGATTTTAATGCAAAAGTTTTGCTCTGGCAGGGTTGCTTCTTGTATTATACAAATATTTTATCACTGGAACTTACTGAAAATACCCACCTTCTCTATACCTCCAGTTATAAACAATTTGGGAGACTCAAAACAGAAGATAAATATAATTAAAAAAAAATCGTATGAGTCAAATGAAATGTTTGAAATAGAAACATATGAGGAGACACAGAACCATCTTTTCCTTATTTGTAAATGGGAGATGGAAATAAAGACCTAAAGGTGTTGAAGGCAAAGACAGGGAGCGACTCAATCTGAGGAGCCAAGACCGAAGAGTGTTCAATACATAAGCAGCAGGACCAGCAACTCAAACACTGGGCGTCTACAAGACTTAATGGGGTGCCAACCTCAGATTCCACACACACTGCCCTGTTTAGGTGCCAAAGAGACCACCATCAGATGGGCAAGGAAATCCCATCACTATGATAGGATTATTTTATTTAAATGGGATTATTTAGCCAAACTGTGTTTATTTTCTTTTAAATACAGAGGCCTACACAGTGCTGAAGAGTAACTCTTGGTAGCTCCAGAATGGCAACTAAATGATGCTAATAATCCTCAATGGCCTTTAATGGATTTGAATTTTTGAATTTTAACAACAGAAGGATATTATTTAAAGCCAAATTTCCAGGCAAGGTTTGAGGAGACAGAAGGGAGCGAGGGGATATCTTACTTCCGCCTTTGCCACTCTTCTCCATGCGGTACTGGTAGATGTGCAGGGTGAAGAGCATGTGGGAGTTGCGGTGACCATCCTCATCGCAGTCCCTCTGGCTGCTGTGGCGTGAGGCGATGGCAGCATCAAGAAAGAAGGCAGCCTTCTCCGCTGTTGGGGCACGGAGCTCACTCTGGTTCTGAAGCTGCAGGTAACACAAGGGAAAAATGATCTAAAACCACCTCACAAGAGTCAATGCTACCAGGCAAGCTCCTGCAGCCAAACATACACCGTGGATATACTGGCTTCTGGTGGGATCAAACAGGAGGTGCCTGATGGAATGGGAAACTCCTGACACTAGCACTGTTCATGCCCTCCAGAATCCCCATTATTCAATCCATGCTTTTGAAGGTTGGAACCTGGAAACCATCGACTCTGGCAATCTCTGTGCCCTCCTGATGGCACAAGTGAAAAAAAAAAACCAACTTGTGGAAGAATCCTTGATCCCATATTCAACAGTTGCAGGGCCAGGCATATGCGTTACACTTCAGCAAGTGTTAAATAACAGGCTGGAGCCTGTGTTCAGCCACATTCAATGTGGAAGCAGCATAGCAGAGAAACCTTTTTCTCACACCTTCATACCACAAATGTACGACCTTCTCATGAGCCTGGACAATCCACTAAAGAGAGGGAGGCAGGTAATGGACATGCATTCACATCTGCTGGACCTCAATCCCAAACACCAGCCTGCTGTTATCGCTCCAACCTGAGAAACAGCATAGGCAGGCAGGTGTCATTAACCCCTGTTAATAGAATTGTTCTGTCTGGTGTAACACTAGTTAGGAATTCCCATTCTCAGGTTTTGTTCCCCTGCTATATAACTCAGCTAAAAATTAAGATCCCATAAAGACAACAGTGCTTCTGCCTTCTCTTCATGACCATCAATCAGCCTGAAAGGGGTTAAGCCAAGGTTATGCATGGGTTGGGGTGACAGACTGGAGGCTAAGCTTTCTCTAGACAGAAGGAAAGGGTTAAAAGTAGTTAAGAAGAGAAGCAGAAGACGGGGAAGTCTGGGGGCTAATGGCACTAATGTAAGCAACAAGGAAAAGTGCACACTTGTAAAGGCCCCAAGACAGGCAGCACAATAATGACAGCAAGTGAATAATCAGTCTGTACGGCTGGCTTTGCATGTCTGCACGATTATAGTACAACATCTTCCCTTCATCTGAGCATCTGGAGAATTCAGGTGTAGGACACATGACTCCAGAACATCACTGTGTCTTGTAAATACAAAAAAACTTTATTTTTAGTGATTTAATTCAGTATTTTAAAATGCACAGATACACAGACATCTCACTGAGCTATCTCTTCATAAAGCCATAGAATGGTTTGGGTTGGAAGGAACCTTTACAGGTCATCCAGTTCATTCCCCTGCAATGAGCAGGGACATCTTCAACTACAGCAGGTTGCTCAGAGCCTCATCCAGCTTTTTCTCCAGTGACCTAAAATATCTACTTGAAAATAACCACCAGTAATGGAATATTTATCACTATTGCTATTGGACTTAAATACCACAGTAAAGACTCAAGCTCTAAGGAGAGGCTGGTTAGGTAATGTATCTAACAGACACAGACCAATCCAGATCTCACCTGGCCCATCTATCACCCCAATGGGAATGTGAAGACTCAGGTCTCCCATCTTTTCCTAGGCTGCACCCATTACTGCATGCCTGGTGGTGGGATCCCTTTTTCATAGAGCAATGAAGCCAAGACTCAAATGAGCTTGAGAACCCTAGTTGCCATTTAAAATAGGACACAACTTTGTAGTGCTCAGATAGACTGGAAAGATCATGGAAAGCAGGATTTTAGCATGGCTAAAAAGATAGAAAACACAACATTTATCACTTGCTGTTTAAATCTCATGATTCAGTACTTTTGTGGGTATAAATCATCACTTTTAAATGTTTGAAGCTGCAAACAGGGAGCATAACCCTGAGGGTCTGTTCCCTCCTGCTTCCACTCTCCATCCTTGCATGGACAGTGCTCTGCAGGTTCTTGATAGAAGCAGCCTTTGTCTTTAAGGTTCAAACTCCATAACTCAAATCTTAAAGTTTGAACTTTTAAGGTTCAATCTCGGTCTATTCAAGTTCATTCATGCCGGCTTACTAATTCATCTCTCACAGGAAAATCAGATTTACTCTCTCACAGACAGCAAAATGAACAAACTGGCCTTTTATCCCCTTAAACCAAGACGCAGGGAAAAAAGTGGGGCTGTTGAGACTTTCTAATGGTTACCCAGGAAATACATGAGTCTGCTGAACCTCCAGTCCTGAAAAGAGTTTAGGTTACTCTTGGCTTGCCCAGTTCAGGCATTTATTTCTTGGCAGCAATTAATAAAGTAGCGAGTAATGCTTCCTACAACACTGCTAATGCAAGAGCCATAAATAATGTAGTTTATAAAGAGATAAACAGCCATATTAACGTCCCCCAGCTATTTGTACAGTACTCTAAATATTTCAGCGTGGCATTTTACAAAAGAGACATCATACGTTTTCTTTTTTTTTATTTTAGGAATGAGGTGAATTTCTGTTTGCACTGAATGTTTTCACATTCTATTGCAAACACAAATCCCTGCTCAACATCAGTTATACCAGAGGTACAAATATTTAGGCCAGGAGAGCAGCTGCAGGTCATAAAGTTCTTGCATGTTTTAAAGTAAACACTTCAAGTTTATAAACTTTATGCTCTGGGTAGTTCTTGAATTCAAACCATCTCAACAGCTAAAAAAAAACCAAAACAAAGACAAAAGAAAGTTCCACTGCTTATTTCAGTGCACAACAAACATTGGATTCACCTGCATGCCACATATGGGGTCTTCACAAAGGTAAACACCTGGGGACTGGCCATCTTGAAGGCTGCCTGTAGCTACCTCTGACAGCAGGTCTCTCAGGTTTTCTTCTTTCCCCCACACTTCTACTGCGGAAATTCGAACAGAGAATCGGGCTCCTGTCTTCTCTTTCCGTTCATTAATCAACTTGAAGAGCCAGGAGATGGCACACGGGATTATGCCAAGGTTTTGCATGGAATCATCCTTCCCAATCATGGTGTATGACTTCCCTGTCAGGAATGGGGAGATGGAGAAAAGACAGCAACATCATTCCTATGACCTTCACAACCTCCTGCCACAAGAGACTGTCCTGCACAGCCTCATGAAAACCACTTCTTTGCTACTACAAGGTCAGTCAGTTTCTTTAAAATACTGTGTTACACTGTATTACGACACTAAAATACCGTATTACACTAGGGCTGGGATTAACATAAACCTGGTCCTGGGATCATACAGACGTAATTTCAGAAAAATAAACACCAGGTACATGTGGTTATTTGGGGCATAACTGTGTCCGCTACAAGAAATACTTTGTCTGGGTCAGAACATTCCCCTGATTTGCTATTATTTTTGCCTATAATTTGGAATCATGGCCTGATACAGCTTAAGTTTCTTTATTGCCTGAAAACCTAACTTAACCTTTAAAGCTGTGTGTGTATGTTTGTGTCTCTTTAAGACAGTGCTGAATGGAGATTGTTGCACAAATTTAATACCACCCTCTTCATCAAGAGACAGTAGTTTTAAAAACAGTTAGATAAGCATGAACAAAACACACCATTACTCTTGAAATCCAGTTATTCCAAAAGAATAGTGTTAATGAGGATGATTCTCCTTTGTATGGTCCTTCTATGAATACCCAAAACATTGTTGATGCCTTTGCAATGAGCAGCAATTGAGCCATTTGTAGCATTCAGTTTACACTCAGAACAGCATTTGTTGGAGACACAATAGGAAGACATTGATAATGAGTTAATTGTCTAATGAGGGAATAGAATATAAATCAAACTATTTGAGAGCCCAGGCTTGTATGCAGTGCTCAAATAGTGCCATCATAACCACCATGTACTCAAGTGGATGCTCACAGCCTTCACACAGCTGTGTGCAGAACACAATGGTGTTCTGGTGAGCAGCCTCCAGCACTGGGGACATTTAGGAAACTGTAAACCCCCGTTGGATCATTAATTAAGAATTCACTATTGGACCATTCATTAACAACCGAAGACAGTGCTAAAAATTGGTGTAGTGCTCAGGGGACACAACTCAAAGATCACTTCTGCTCCAAAGCACATTAGGTCTACCATCTGTAACATGTAAGCAAGAGGTAAAGGTGTCGTACAAGATCATATGCAGTGTACTGCTTTGAAACACAGTCACTGTGCACAGACAGATGGAAGTTCCTTTTAATAGGATCACAGAATGGTTTTGTTTGGAAGATGGTTCCAGCCCCCTGCCATGAACAGGGACACCTCACCAGACCAAGTTACCCATAGCCCCATCCAACCTGGCGTTGAACACTTCCCGGGATGATGGAGCAACCACAACCTCCCTGGGCAGCCTGTTCCAGTGTCTCACCATGCTCACAGGGAGGAATTTCTTAATCTTTTTCCTAGGTAATGTACTAGCATTCTTGGGTCACAAATAATCATTTTGCTGCTTGAGTAGGGAAATTTAATGATACTAACCAAGCTTGGCGTGGCCAAAGCAAAACACACAGCCATCTGCCCCATTGACCACAGACTGGATCACCTCAGCCACAGTCCCAGCACAGACTTCAGCCTGAAATATTTGTTAAAAAAAAAGAAATAAAGAAGAAAAAGCCAACATGGTCATATCATCAGTGCACCAGACAGGATGTTGAAGTATCATAAAGTCTAATACTGCCTATCTCATTCATGTCACCTGTGCTGTGGGAAAGACATTACTTGTATCAGCACAGGAAGCAGGACTTTTGCTCCTTGTCAGTTAAATTTAATTTCCTGAAGCATCTATATTCTTGGTGGTGTTAAATAAAATACACATACTGTAGGGATATATGCTTGGTTTGTTAGAACTACCTATTTAGGGGACATAAAATCCATGGTTTTGTTAAAAGACAATAAAAATGTGAGGAATTTAAGAAGTACAAAACTCGATTTTACCCTCAGCATTCTTAGATTTATGGTTCAAGCATGCTGAATGGTCAGTAGGGCTTCCGCAGCAACTGCCTATCAAGAGTGGGTGAAATTAAATCAGAATTCACAGTTTAGGCTTTTATGTGAAGCTCTTCACATTTGATCACAAATCATGTGAATTCGCCTGGTCTGGGGGTGTTTCTAGACTATCCTCTGTAGCGGTAAATAAAGTGGGCCAGAAAGGGCCAGCCCCTGAACAAAATCAAGGCATTAAACAAAGCACTGGCTGCCCGCATCAGATTATTGAAATACAATTTAATAACCTTCTTTCCCTATTGATGACATCAGTGGCGCAAGTTCAGCCCTGGTCTGTCCCCACTGGCAGTACTACAGCTGCAGCAGAAAAGAATTTGGCTCTGGTATTGCTGTTGTTTAGGTAACTATCCTGATCAAAAGTTGCCTACCTGTGATGCATCTTGGGAGAAAACTGCATCAAAAGCAAACATCTTTGGTGGAACCTGGTTGCCCCTCTTCTGGAAAACGTTCTGACCTCCACAAGCCAATGGCTCATACAACGTGATTTGCTTCTTACGGGGGTCAACTTTTAAGAAGGAGCTGGGCTCAGACATGTCTCTAGCAAGCGTAGAAGAAATGCGCACCATGACTTTGACCTTCAGCAAACACACAAAAAGATGATCACAGTTTATTAGTCTGTGGATGCTCTAGATTGGCACATTGCATTAACTTTCCAATTACACTCAGTCAAATCCTACTTGCCTGCAGTAGCTAATGTCTTGGAAGAAATCATTGAAGATGCTGGAGTTATTTCAAGCAGAATTTGAACTAATAAATCCAGAACTCATAGAATCATCAGGGATGGGAAGGGACCTTGAAAGATCATCTCCATCTACTTCAGCAATCAATTTGTGTATTTAGAATCATGAGCGACATTGTCATGTTTTGGTGTCAATTTTACCCAAATACAATGAATGATGAAGTATGACATTACCTTATATTCTTATATTCTCTCAATATAAGTTGAAAATTAACTGCACCCCAGTGGCCCAATTACGAAAGTTGGGCTGATAAGTTCCCCCACCTGCCACAGTTTCTGCCAAGCAGTCTCTTTTTTTTTCACAGTAATGATGAGGCTGGAAAAGACCTTAAAGATCATCCAGTCCAACCTAAAACCAACCAAGAAACCTAACATCTGACATCTAGCTCATGCCACTCAGCACGTCATCCAGCCTAACCCTGAACACCTCCAGAGACGGCGACCAGACCACCTCCATGGGCAGCCCGTTCCAAAATCTGATCACTCTTTCAGTGAAAAGCATTTTCCTAATGT
>VZRI01008991.1:63478-78678 GCA_013397515.1 Upupa epops
CCACACTGAGACTTGTTAAAGCTCATCCATCTCTCCAGTCTGTCCAAGTCCCTCTGCAGGGCCCTCCTACCCTCCAACAAATCAACACAGGCTCCAAGTCTGATCAATACCAACACATAAAAGCCAGACCTGTAATTTATACCTTCCTGTTTCTAATCCAAATGCGAAAAGATGAAGTGATATGTTCTGTGTCATCATCAAAGAGTTGTGAAAAGACTTTTGGGTTTAGTAGTCAGATTTGGAAATACTCTTCAAGTGTGCAATAATAAGCAATAAACGATTTATTAAAACATATTAGTTCATAGTTCATTAAATGGCTACATAATAAGACATTATTCTTAAGACAAAGATCCATCTTTGTGGATCTCGTGAGGTTACAGTGCATCCTTACCCACAAGTGAAACTGATGACAATCAGATTGACATTAGTTCTTTGTACTTTGTCTTACAGCAGACTGACCTTCACACCCAACCAGACAGAATCTTTATCTTAATGCTGCTTAATTGTTTGTCAGTAATATCAAACCCACCTATGGTTGGCAGGTAAGGTCCCCTCAGCACAGGATGGGAGCACAGCTCCTGTTGAAATTGCAGATGCATCCTGGGAGGGGGTTATAGCCCTAAAAGTTTGAAAAGGTTGCAGTTGCTGTCACCTCACTGATGCTGGTGTTCTTTGTATGCAGCTCTCATTTCATGCTGGCCTAGATTCATCTCACAAGGAAATAAATCAGCTGTTTTGAGAAGGAAAAAACTGGGCAAATTAATTTTTGACAGAAGTTCCGCAAACACAACAGAATGAGACCAGAAATTTCAATGGGGATTGCTCAGTACTGTTGTGAAGTTTTCTCTGTATGTCTGTGAGTCAAAGTAGGAATTTTATTCCACATATTTGAACCAGGGAAAATACATCATTGGATGCTGAAATAGTCACAGATCTGTGTACATGGTTGTTGTTATACACAACTAACCGAGGGAAAGACACTGCTTGGGTGTGAGTGGGTTCTCTTCTTAGTTGTCCAGCTGAGCTGCTTGTGAAACCCAACCCTGAACTAAAAAAAGCTATGTCCAACATTTTGCCAAAGGCAGTCTAAACCCATCCTTAGGACAAAGGCAGTCAAAACTCCTAGTTTGTCCACATGAACTAGATATAGTTTGAGGGTTTGTTCCAGTCCTAGGTCCCCTGGCAGCTCAGAAGCCAGGAACCACTCAAGTTAACAGGGAAGGGAGGAGAACACTGTAAACCCCAGAGCAGCAAGAAAACAAAGAGCAGGATCTGCCTGGATCCATCTTCCTGTTTTCAGCTTTGGATGCCTTCGGCTTTTTCAACTGTGTCTCACATTTTTAAACAGACACAAATATCAAGAGCTTTAGACTGATCTGCTGGAAAAGGAAATTAATTCCATTCTTCAACTGTTACAAATAAAATGCTTACTATTTCTCTGTTTATCTATATGTACTTTTTCACTGCTATGAATCCATGTCCTCTGAGTACTTGGTTCCTGTGTCCAAAGGAGAGGTAACAGATTACCCTAGGGCAACATTTCTTTGGGTTTTGGATACTGGATATTGTGTGAAATTTAACAATAATTCATATACAGGCAGTCTTGGATGTCTTTCTGGCCTCAAACCATATGGCCATTCACTTTGAGCTTTGTCGGTGTTGTTACAGTGTAATACCATGGCCTCAGGTCCTGATTTAAACCTGTTCACACAAGATCAGATTAATACCTGTCACTTCTCACTGAAGTAAACTGCAAATCCTCCTAAGTCCAGCAGCTATAGTGATATAGTCTGAAGCATCAGGTTTCCCTTTCACTGGAGTAAAGGACTAATTTAATTAAAATCCTAAAAATTTACTAACAGATACATGAAATGAACCACTATAAAGAAAAACACCACAAGCTCACCTCAGGAGCCAGCTAACAGAATACACTTTCTGACTGTTTGGCTCCTCATCTCTGGCAATTAGGGATGTTTCTCAAGAAATTAAGGTTCATGACAACAGCAGTATTTTAATTCCTATGCATTGTTTTGAAACTTAGTGGTTCATATAATTACTTAGGTTGGAAAAGACCCATACAGTCATCCAGTGCAACTGTTAACCCAGCACCGCTAAGCCATGTCCCTAAGTTCTATGTCTACATAGCATCACAGAACCAGTTGAAACCATTAGGACAGAGAAATACCATACTGATGACACAGGGATGTCCTGATAGCTGGAACACTGCTTGCTCTGAAGCCAGCTTGTTTGCAGCTGGCATGAAGGTCTCTGAGTACATTGGCACATATTACCACAGGGGATTTACCTCACCTTTGCTCAGACAAGCCTGTGAGAGCTGTCTCCATCTGAACCACTTGTCTGAGCCCTTTGCAGACAATAGAGAGAATGTGGCGTATCTAGCACTTAATGGTCTGTTCACTAGACCTGCCTTCCAGTTGAGTGGCACCCCACAATGCTTTCTCTGTAACGCCATGGGCATCCACCAGAGGTGTAGATGCCTACATTGCAGGCTGGTTAAAGTTGTTATTTTTACTGTAAGCATAACAAAATGCTTTTCCTTGGTAGCACAAGGCCTGGCCCAAACACAAATCTCTCTTAAGCATTTAGAAGAAAAAATAAAGATGGGTGCATGAGTGTGACAGGCACTGACCATGGGTAGAAGCAATCGATTATTTGAACTCATCTGGTAATGTATAGATCCTAAAATATTCTTCCAGGTCAGTTTCTTACACTTTCAAATTACTCCTCTTTCAAATTCATTGAAATTATCCCTGGGACTGTTCAACCTGGAGAACAGAAGTCTCCAGGGGGATCTTATAGCAGTTGCCAGTACCTGAAGGGGCTACATGAAAGCTGGAGAGGGACTTTTTACAAGAGTTGCTAGTGACAGAAAAAGAGGGATGGTTTCAACCTAAAAGAGGGGAGATAGAAGTTAGGTTTTAGGAAGAAGTTCCTCCCTGTGAGGGTGGTAAGATTGTCCAGGGAGACTGTGGCTGCTCCATCCTTGGAAGCGATCAAGGCCAGGTTGGATGGGGCTCTGGACAGCCTGGTCTGGTGAGAGGTGTCCCTGCCCATGGCAAGGGGTTGGAACTAGATGACCTCTGAGAACCCTTCCAACCTAAACAGTTCCATGATTCTTTGATTTACATTAATTCAGAAGACAATTAAACCCAAGATGTACAAAATACACATCCACTATTTGCAGTGGGAGCTATGACTAGAGCAAAATCCCACAATGCAGGCAAGATCCAGGCAAACTCCACGCCTGAGAACAACATCTCAGGATTCAGAACCACATACATAGTCGTGGCATAGGTATCCTAAACCCCAAGATTTTTGCAAAGCATTTTCAGCAGTGGTTATGGCAAGAGTAAGTCACCCAGGCTACATCATTAAAAGCGATGGGAGACTCTGGCCTCCCACTGTGCTGTTCCACAGCCTTTCATGTAATTTATAGCCAGGATAGAGTGGGAGGCTTCTCTAATCCCTACCACAAGGATAGATGAATGCAACTCGGCCAGTTGTGGGGATAGGTGGAAACTTCATGGACTTAAAAGGCTTCAGTTCAATTTAAAAAACACGCAGACTGAAGATCCCAGCATTGCTCTGGGGAAGGCAGAAATACAGAAAGGTTGATTTTAAACTAACTGAACAGTGAAGCTGAAGAATTCCAATACTTATGCTTGCCATTTATATTTAAATAAATTGTAAATTGAACTTCTCCTTCAAAAGAATAAAGCTGGTTTTCTGCTTCACTTCCTATGTATCATTATTCCTTCAGCCCAGTGCTACAACCTCTTGTAACTGAAGCATTTAAGAAATACCAGATTTGATTAATGGAACCACTCTAGCTGCCAGAAATTCTTATTTGAGTCCCAGCAATGAGGTCTTGGCAGCACCCATCCTTAGCCACACCTCTGACTGCTTCTGCAGGGAAACATGAAAGCAGCCTCCAGAGATACGGGCTGTTGGTAAATCAAACAGCCTGAGACTAATTTTCATCTAATTTTACACCTTTGTAAATCTGGCTGAACTACCCTATCTTAAGAGTGAAGAGAGAGAATAAAATTAAAGGTCATTTGCACTGCACCATTATTGTGCCTCTTCCAGTCTACAGCTTTATCACTTAATTCTTTCTACCAGAAGCATTCTCTGATGTGTTTTCCTCCGAGAGTTCACAGGGTTCCATCTGATGAATACTCAGCCCAACAGGACTCCCATTTACTCCTCTGCATTTGAGCTTCTGCCTACAAAGATTAGTTCTTGAATAAGTCATGGAGCACAGTTGCTGAATTCCACAATCCTGCTTCTTCCATGAGATGCCACAGATGAAAGTTACATTTCCTCAACAGTTTTTTTTGCATTTTTGTATACTTATTTGAGTGACACTTATGTGTGTGGGCATATTCAAGTGTTTCACCTGCCTTTTTTTTAAAGTGTATGCAGTTTCTGATTAGATACATAATGAATTTTATATATATGTATTTCATACATTTATCTTTAAATGCTAAATACCGAAGAGCCCCTTCATGAGTATCATTTAGTAGCATCAAAGGAATATACAGGGAAATTGCTGCTGATTCTGTACCATAAAAATAAGCACAAACCATTTAATCAATTCTACTAGTTTCATCTGCCTGAATCATGTTCCTTTGCCTACCTCTTTTTTTATCTAGTGCATCCCTATAAACACAGCAACTATTTCTTGAAGGAAGCAATTTGCTAATTGCAGGATTTTCTCCAGACGAACCAAATTTGTAACCCGCCATAGACCTTTTGTTATGCTATCCATTTTGGTAGAAGGACAAAGCAAAGCACCTCTGCAAAGCAGAGCTGGTGCCATAGGGGGAAAAAAAGCACTCCAGCCCCAGTGAGTGTCACTCCCACGTCTTCTGTGCCCCCAGGGGTCTGTCTGGGGGACCAGCAGCAAAATGAGAAAGGAAGGTGGGAATGGTAAACCGTGTCAGATCTGTATCGCACGAGCATCTACAGAGGCTGCAGTGAGACGACACAAGCAGTCACAAAGTGACACTGGGGATAGTGCTGTGCTTGCCTTTAAAATTTCATTTGGAGTTCATTTAATTACTGCAGGGACTGGGCTAGACAGCTGTTGCTTTGGGCACTGTGCTTGCCTTTATGAGCTGCTTTCCTCATCAATCATTGCACGTGCGCTAGGTAGAGGTAGGAGGCAGGAGCTGCTGTGCAGCCACAGGAGCAGAGACCAGCTAGGGCTATTGAGCTGTATTAGCTCTCCATCAACGTAAGGGCAACCAGGGGCTGCAGGAGCAGCCTTTTTGGAGGTTAATGAAGAGTGGGGATTGTAATTCCTCACTGCAGTTGCAGTTGTAAATAATGGTGACAGGCAGCATTTGTGCTGTTGCCAGCAACAAAAGACGACAACACAAGAAAATCTGTGTGATCCTAAATGCTTACGCACATGTACATGTGATGGATGGCTGGGCTTGATGAGCTTAAAGATCTTTTCCAACAGAATTGATTCTATAGTGCAAAGCTAGAAGACCTTCTATAGTGACCAGAGAAGATGGAAACAGCCCCTGTTAAGTGATTTAAAGAACGTTTCTTGCAGATTATTAGACATTTAGCTGCTGCCACTATGAAACCTAGGAGGTCAAGACAGACAGAACTGTATGAGTGGACATTGCTTTAATGGTAGTCTCCTGATCACATTTGAGTGGATCTGTAGGGTTGAGCTGCTGACCTAGGTTAAGCCACAACATAGTCCTAGCCACAAAGTATTTCATAACAGCCATATTTTCCTTTGTTTAAGTTAAACACAGGAAACTCAAGAGTTGCAACAGTGGGGGTGGGTCCCCCAAGCATCTGATGTGCTGTATGCTATTCTATTTCAACCTGGCTTTATACCTACACATCCTACAAATGGATAAGACAAACCAAACAGGCACATTCATGGTTTCCTACTTTTAATGCAGCTGTGCTGGTCATCCCATCCCTACTTATCCAAAATATACATTCTCAGGAGACTAGGAATACCTCAGGAGAGCAAGCATCTATTTTTTGCCTAAGGAAACAAGAATTTCTATGGAAAGAAAGCAGATAAAAGACAACATTTCCCTTATACATGTCTTTGGGATGTCTTTTCAGTGCTAGGGAAACAAAGGATATCCAGGTATTTGACACATGTATAATCACAGCTGTAAGCTTTTTTATTATTTATAATGGTGATCTCCATGACTGCACATAAAAGAAGATTATATGTCTCCACATAACAGTATATGGCATAGCACCACAAATAACAAGTAGAAATGCAATCAGTTAAGAAGGATTTACATTATTTAAGCCCAGCCAGAAGTGATAAACTGCAGTTTAATGCAGGTAAGTGTGGGGAAAGATGTGTAAAGCTCTGAAGTGGCAGTTTGCAATGACAACCAGTAAATAGAAGAAATGGTTCATGCTAGTGACTAGGAAGAGATTTGGGAATTCATAGGGAGGAAAATAATCCAAAAAAACCCAGGGGCTGCATTGAGTCTCTATAAAATGAAAGAAGGCCCCACTATCACACCAGACAGTACAGGTGAGATACCTAACAAATGCTTGGGTATTCAGAGGAGAAATCCAGTCTCTAGAAAGGGTGTATAATCAGCCTCCAGTGCCATGCTGTTGCCATGAAACAATCAGCAGAAACTTCAGGTAATAGAGATAGATGGTTTAGTAAGAAATTTAACACATTATAAGGTCATTGAATGCATCAATAATGGAAATATATGTGATGATAATTCAACTCTAGTTAGGAACCATCACCAACAAATTGAACTTGTAAAAGGAAGAAATTATAAAACATTGAGTCCAGCAATTATATAATTTATATCAGATGAAACTTTCACCTGAAGACTCTACAGGGCTGTTATGACTTGAAAATCATCAAATTTTCAAGTGTTAATTGTGGTGCTTTTATGCCAAAAAAAGCATTTTATTTTGAAGCTGGAGGTAGCTTTCCTCGGAGACCTCCTGCGTCAGTATCCAGACTCTACAGGGGATTGGTGGGTAGAGTCTATAAAAGGGAAGGTACTTCCTGCTTCTTCACCTTCTTCTTTTCTTCTTCTCCTCCAATATGTCTTGAGAGACAGAGAACTTCTGGAAAGTGGGGTGCAAGTGTGTGTGTGAGTGTGTGTGTGTGGTGGCTTTGTGGTTATGAGTGTTGGGGTACAGTCTTTTGTCCGGAGGTCTCATCTAAGTCCAAAGCCTGATGTGTTAGATGTCTCCCATTTCTCTCAGTGTATAAAGGCATTGTGATACAGTGTCTGTTTTACCTTTTGGATTCTTTTACTTATTTGGGATTTTTTCCTTTTCTTCTTGTTGATGGGTTCAATAAACTGTTGTCTTTCTAGCAAAGTTGCTTCGTTGCCTATTGAACTCTCAGTGAGAGCTGGTTGTTGTGCTTGAATTACAGACACCAACCCAAACTAATTTAGACCCTCTCCCTAAACCATTACAAGGGCTTTGCAAAGCTTTCTGACATGACTAAGACATAAATTTACAATTATGCTTGTTTTTAAAGAGCAGACATACAGCACAAGAACAAATGAATCATCTAACATCACAGGTTTACCTAAACAGACTACTTGAACTCTAGTTTTTTCATGTTTTGTCCCATAATTGTAGGCTGTAATGTTTATAGCAGCATAAACAAGATATTAAATTATCTTTTTCTTTCATGTTGTATCCTGTTTGCTTCTACTTTTGGCGGTGGTACAGGGAGGTACAATAAGTACTGAGCAGAGGCAGCCAGTTGCTTAGAACTAATGAGATCCATTTGTAATCCTATATATGCTCTCTAACTAAAAATGCATTTCTTGAGCCGTAATTGAAGTGTGTGGAAGCAATTTTTATGATAGGTTTGATCCTGCTTGCCTCTGAAGCCAACAGAAAATAAGGAAGATAAGACCATACAAGGCCTATCTAAAGGTACACATCACTCCATAATATTCCAACAGTGACACAACAGTGTGGCCCTGGAACCCTCACTGCTGTGGGCTGCACTGGTGTCTCATCCATCCCCTCCAAGCTGTGATTTTCTGACACCCACCTGGCTCACAAGCTACTCACATCCTATCAAGACTGGGAGGAGATTTTACTACCAGGAAAAAGCCACATGGTCTGATCAGCCAACTCAGATTTTTTTGGAAGTTGAAGGTTTCCATAATGTCTTCTCTAGTCCTAATGTTCAGTTGCCTTCTGACTGGTAGTGAACATCGTGGTGTGATTTTCAGTAATCTCTAGAAGGCGCTATAACTTGGCTCTTACCTGTGAAGGAGAATAAATCCAAGGAAGTTACTTGTCTCAATAAATTTGTTCCTAACATCTGGGGAATTACAGCAAACACAAGCTCTGGTAATTCAAGGATGTTCTTTCTTTACTTGGAAAAATCAAGAGACATGTTGTCTAAATCTATGCTACCAGAGCAAATGATCTCTGTTATGTATTGCTGGTTCTCAGAATCTGTATGGTAGAAAGAGACTTTTAAGATCATTGAGTCCAACCACTGACCCAATGCTGTCAGGTCATCACTAAATTATGTCTCTAAGCACAAGGACTCCACCACTGGCCTGGGCACCATGTTCCAATGTTCAATAACTGTTTAACTCAAGAGGTTCTTCTGAATTCATCCAGCCTAAACCTCCCCTGGTGCAGCTTGTAGCCATTTCCTCTAGTCCTATCACTTGCCACCAGGGAGAAGATGCTGTTGCCCTCCTTTCAGGCAGTTGTAGGCAGTAACAAGGCCTCTTCTCTAAGTTAAACAACCCTGGTTTCTTCAGCTATTCCTCATAGGACTTTTAGGTCATGGACTTGACTCCAGGTACAGAGCAGCTCATCTCCACTGCATCCTGTGTTCCAATGGGAAAAAATCCAGGCATTTATGCAAGGAGGATGGTATGGAATGCTCTGATCCTGATCTGTGATAGAGATCAAGATATAAGGACTGTGATGATCTCCTGTGGTGTTGTTTTTTACTGAATATAATTACCTAAATACCATAGGTAAAATAATAGAACAGAATAATGATTTAAGTTGGAAGGGACCTCAGAGATCCTTTTATTCCAACTCCTCTGCCATGGGCACAGGCACCTCAGTAATGCTTTAGCTAATGCGTTTTCTGCAAAAAAGTTTGAAGTTTGACCTTAAAAAGTTGACAAGGAAAGACACTGCCTTCCCACTCCCCCTCCCTCTCCCTCCTGGGTGACTTCTGCTTTCTTCTTTATTTCCCTTTGTCTCCCCTTTGGACTTTTGGAGCTGCATCAGCTTGCCAGTGAGATAAAACGTTTGTCAAGTGTTCATCCAGATTGCTTCTCAACATGAAGAAAATTTATGTCAAGTGAGAGGACTCACCTGGGAGAGACTTTTGAGATTTCAGCTGAACTTAATGGGGATGTTACTGAACTACCATGATTTAGAGAGAGGAACAGGAACTGTCTACAAAGGATGTTTCAAACACTTTCAGTAGCTGTAAGACCACATGATGGAACTTCGTATGTCTCTACCAGTATCTTGTGTTGTTGGTTTCTACTGATATGTGGTGTTCATCACCTGCAGATCATAAGAGATTTTGTCAAACCCTCCCTTTGTGTGTAATGCTTTAGATGGGAGCGCTTGGTTGAAATATGGTTGGCGTCTCTGACCCACAACGGTGGTGGCAGCAGTGGGATGTGTGATGATCTGGCCAAGGACCCCTACAACATGCTATGCTGCCGTTTTGGCCACAACAACCTCTCACTAGACCAGGTTGTCCAGAGCCCCATCTAACCTGGCCTTCAATACTTCCAGGGATGGAGCAGACACAGCCTCCCTGGACAACCTGTTTCCACAGAGGCAGACAAACAAAAATAAACAGAAAAAAAGGCAGAAAGAGATCTAAACAGGATCTCCAGGCAAGAGCTAAACAGAAGCAGAACTTTGACAAACAAAACTTGCTTTGTATCATAGGGAGCTGCCCACTCCATCACCCTCAGCAGTAACACACAGAGTAAGATTTCTACTGACCCTCTTCTTTGACAAATACAACTATATGGAAAATGAGTAGCAGCCAGCAAAGTGCCCATCTGCCCAGTGATCCCTCAACTAATGATTGCATCCACTGCTTGCTGCCTTATTGCATGCTGCCATAAATACCAGTACTAATTGTGCATAGACCAGGTAACCAAGCACCTGCCCTAGAACAAATACCCAGCGCTTGTTAGTAGTCCTTGTACATACCCTCTGATGTAATGCTGCAATCTTAATTCAAGGAAAGTTCTCATCACCTTCAACTGCCACTTCCTGACTTTTGAGCACTCAATGAAGAAACTTTAATGTTCCTTTAACGTTGCAGTTTGTCAATAATAATGATATTGTGTATAGCTTAGGGACTGTGTAGTTACTCTAGCAGGTACCAGTCTTTAATGAATGGCACCCAATCAATAATGCAGAACTCAACAACTGAAAAAAAAATAAAGAGCCTCTTTTTGGAGAGGGGTGCTCCTTAGGAAATGTCAAAACCATTCACCAAGAGTTCAGGCTGACAGTCTGCAGCTGCTGTCCACAGGAACAATAAAACCAAACTTTGTTGATTTCTGCAAATATGTGTTTTGTATTGAGTGTAATTAGCCTTTTCCATGAGCAAAACACAAAGTAAGGACTTACTGAAGCAAACATTGTGGTCATTAACAGACTGTTTTTCAAATAAACCCACCAAAATAGCACTTTATCCCTACGCTGCTAGTTACACCAGGTGCTTGAAATTGTCCTCATTGTAGCTCCAGACAGGCTGAGGTGCTTGTTACAAATGCAGAAATGCTTTTGTATTTCTGTTTAAAAACCTCTGATTAACAAGGCAACTGTACAGACATTACAAACCAAGACCCTGTTAACCACATTCCCTCTTCCTGATACTGGGGTGGCACATGTACCAAAGGAACAAGTCATTCTGACTCTTTTGGAAAACTTTTTCTTTTCTTAAGCACAAAGCAACTCCAGCTCCTTTGCTGGTAACTCATATCTGGTGGCAAATCAAGCAGTGATAGTTAAGAGCTAGCATCATCACTGACAACCCTGAGCAAGACAAAAACAAGTTTGATGAAATTTGTTTTAGCCCTGCAAGGCTTAAATAACTTCATTCTAAGTGCCAAAGTGAACCCTCCTTGACAAATCCTAGGCCTTGTGTGATCAGTTTTCTAATTGCATTATTTAAAATAGTCTAGAATAGCCTAATTCTGGACTTTATGTGTCCAAGCAATGCGTCTTCCATTGACCCTGTCTCCAGGATGGGGACTGTGTCAGACACAGAGATCAAGCCCTCAATCGTTTAGGAGTTGCTCAGGAAGGCTTCATCTTCAGTTGGCTTGAAATACCCTGACAACTTGATTTCCCTCTTTCCTAATGCAGGCAGAACAAGTGATCTGATAGTGGGTAAGAACCAGTGGAGGAACTTGATGACATTGAGCAGTTGACAGTGTTGTGGTTCCTCCTATCTCTCTCACAGAGGCTGGGGACAGAGCTCCTTTAAAATCTTAGGATTTCCATGTTGGTGGTCATAATGTCACCATGCAATCCAGTGTTCTCAAAACTGAGATCATTCAGCGAAGGTATCTCCAGTGGGTGACAGTTCTGCAGTGACACTGCATCACTGTTGACACTACTGGAGACATTCTGGCTGTTACACCACAGAATCCATTCCTATATGCACCTCTTTAGCTTTTTCGCATACTCAGAACAGCTCTGTGCTATCACTACCATTTGTCATCTGTAGTGCTGCACACTAGACACGGCCATGGAAGTGCACAGGTTCCACAATGATTGGAGCAACTCACCTTCTCCTGAGTGAGACAGGGATCTTTCATTTTCATATAATTCTTCCTCCATGCTTTTCACTACTGTAGCTTAGTATCAGTGAGAAATGATCTTTGATATCTTGCAGCATTTTGTCACTTGTCAAAAGACACAGAGATTAAGGAAGAAAGCCAGTGAGGGGGGCAGGGCAGAAGGGTTTCTTTGAGAATCATCTTCTCACAGCACTTCAGAGCATAGGCAGAACAAGGTAAAATATGTCAAAATGATAAAAGAGGGAAGATTCCACAACAAATAACACAGAGTGATTTCTAATGTGCAGCACAGACTGGGGCCGGATGGAATATTCCAGCTTCAAACGTAAACATGATCCTTTATCAGCAGTGAGTGGTAGGGTAACAACCAGCTCCACTGCCCACCTGTTTGGTGAAGGATGGCTTTGTACCACAAAACCTGAAAAGGTATGGCTTGAAGTATGACTGCTTGAATGAAGATTTATGACATCCATCAGTATGAAATGTGAGATGCACAGAAAGCAAGTGTATCCAGCTTGGGCCAGAATCCAATGAGAGTCATGCCAACCACAGCAATATTCAAATTTTTCACTGGTGGAGCCAAGAGCCATAACTTGGATTACCTTGGGTTTCCTCACTTCTTTCAGTACACAAAATCCTTTCAAATAGTTCCTAGAATTGACAATACACATTTAGACCTTGTGGACCACAAATCTATCCAGCTGGGAAGCCTCAGGTACAGTAACAGGCATTATGACAACTACTATAGTGAAAAATTAACAATACGGTTTTTAATTGAACTTCTAAATCTCCCTTTTTCACTTGCTGTTCAGTACTAGTGCAGTTCATTGGAACAGGCTGTCTGGGGAGGTGATGGAGCCACTGTTCCTGAAGGTGTTCAAAAAACACCTATATGTGGCACTTGGAAATATGATTTAGTGGGCATGGTAGTGTTGGGTTGACAGTTGGAGTTGATGATCTCAGAGGCCTCTTCCAACCTTAGGGATTCTATGAGGATTCATATTTTAAGGACTGTCCTCACAGCTGTACCCATTCCTGAGCACTTCAAATCATGCAGCTCCACGTTTACCTCTAACAAGCAAGTAGGTTTCATTCTTTCACAGTGTTTTTGCTATACAAAGAAAAACTAGGATATCAATCTTACTTTGGATCTATTTACAGATTATTCAACATTATAAAGCCTAATAAATAGTAATGTCATGGCTCATACACAACTTTGCACTATGGCTCTTCACGTATTTCTGGTAAATGCTGTACATCTCACCTCACTGCATGTGCATGCGCATTACATAATAATCAGTACATTTTTTGGTGAGGTGAATATTGCATAGGAACTTGACAAAGTAAAGAAAATTAATTCTGTCATTAATTTCTACCAATCTGTGTAGATGTTAGAAGAAATGTGGTCATTGTCAGGATGTTTCAGGACATGTCCCATGATCCATGTAATAACAAGATACAACAGGAGACATTTTCAGTGGAGTAAGTCTGGATGTTGTTGGATGCTGGGGGATTCAGTAAACCTCTTAATGTTATTTTAATTAAACTATTAGAGTCCATCATGTCAAAACATTAAAATACAGGTTCTGTAAAACTGCATTAGGGAACCTCAGAAAGCCCTGATTAATGGCTTGATAGATTGATTGTAAAGTGAGTCTACACCATAAATTAATACAGAGGGCTTTCCAAAATGTGAATTATTTCCTAGACAGATCATAATAACTCTTTCCAAACTATTCTGGTCTATGGTTCAAATCTTTTCTGCATCACTTGCTGACATGAACTGCAAGTCTAATTTACTATGTCTCTTACAGCGTGAATGTCATCTGCAATGCATATTGAAATACTGTGAGTGACCAGAGAAAGAAAGGCACAAGGAAGACAGTATCATTATAATGACTTCCAGATTGCTACTAAGTCACCTGGCAGAGAAGTTTCTGCCACTAACAAGGTACAACAGTGCCTGAATACATTACATGGAGACTACCCTCCTGTCATCATCTTCTGTAGCCCTAACACAGGAGAAATACTTCTCATACATATCAGACTAAACCTAGACACCTATGTTATCATGAACTTCAAAGAACACTTGAATTCAAAACTTCTTACCTGAATGTATTTTAATAGCTTATAATTGCCTCTGAAGCCTGGAGCAAACCTTATCAGGAAATCTTAGACACTGCAGGCTAAGAAGACATTGTGGATCCTATGGAACTCATCCTGTATTGACCACATAGATGCAATTCATGCAAGCAACTCAATTCTGGCAGCTGACAGTGTTGTAAACACTTACAGAAAGCATTAAAACCTGGTCCCAGTTCTCCCAAGGAGCAGGGCTGGACTCAAAGCCTGTCTTTCCAAACCTCTCCCACACAGCATTTATTTTTCTCAATTTAAAATTCCAAATTCAAATGAACAGAATATTTTGCAAAATACTTTCTTTTCCCCATGGTAAGAGATGGGCTCTCACACATGCATAAATTGAAAATTCATATTTTGATGCAAAATACTCAGCTGAAACCGTTTTAGTTGCAAGAAATCACAAATTTTAACTTGGCAAATTTCAATTAAATCTTTGAAAATCTAAGACTCAGAATTTCCACCTCGTCAGGAAAGAAACTGTGATATTTCAGACTGTGATTTTGTTGCATATAGAAATAAAAATGTGCAAGACCGATTTTCTGAGAGGTGCTGGGATGGTTTTAGATTTAATTTAAAAGTCTATGTTGATAGAAAAAAAGTGGTTTCCTCCTGTTGACTTTAAAAGTACTTTGAAAATGTAGTTTATATGATGTGTTATGTAAACAAGAAGTAATTCTAAAATGAAAATACTGTGCAGTTCTCCAAATTTGAAGGCTTGGGGTTTGGTTTTTTTTTTTTGTAGTTTGTTTTTAAAAAAACAAGACAAAACCACAAATAAAAAACCAAAACCCCCAAATAAACAAAAAAACCAACAAAACAAAAACTAATTGAAAAATGTTCAGCTGTTATTAGCTCAATTTCTAGTTAAACTGTCAACCAGTTACATCACTTTTTAAATAATCCTATCATATGAAAGTTGAGAACAATGACCATGAATGTCGGGAACAAGGGAGTGTCTATCCTGAAATACAGCTACCTAAAAAAGATATTAGATAATGAAGCTGTTGCTGTAGTAGAAGTATCACAGTATCACAGTAATGATAAGGCTGGAAAAGACCTTAAAGATCATCCAGCCCAACCTAAAACCAAGTAAACCTTAAACATCTGACATCTAGCTCATGCCACTCAGCAATTCATCCAGCCTATCCTTAAACACCTCCAGAGACGGTGACCCAACCACCTCTGTGGGCAGCTCCTTCCTAAACCGGATCACTCTATCAGTAA